>JAXBDA010005229.1:0-25310 GCA_036023075.1 Gaultheria prostrata
GTGATAACTACGTTGATGGTGATTAGGGTTAGGAAGGATTAGGGTTACGGGCATCTAAGGTGGATGAGGGACCCGCTCTGATACCATGTTATCTGAGAGAAAGAGATAAAGAAGTGTGTAGGGTGTTCATTAACCCTAACACGTGAGAGTCTTATTTATATTATCCCTTACCACATTACATGACATAATTAAACGATGTGGGACAAATTCATAAACTAAATATAAACTATTCTAACACACTCCTATCAGTCTCAATTATATTTCGAGCTCTACGTTATTAAATACTTATTAATCTCCTCACGTTAAGATGATATCCGTTGATTAAATTAAATTACTGACAATTATATTTAATCCACATCTTATAAAATATCTTGATACATACCACTTAACTGATTCGATATGTCGGATACAAATATCCACCTGGGTTCGACATTATTGAAACTTATAAGCTTACTCAAGGGGGTATCATCAATCCCAATCGGGACGTGGCTTCTATATATATACATATATAGGGAAAACTTCTAGTCAGGGATCCCTGACTTTTATTAAAGTCAGGACCTCACCTTTTCCGATTGAATTTTGATGATCCGAACCATCCAATGTGTTTAGAATGTGTTTTTAAAGGTGCCCGCGAGGAATCATAAAAAAAATGTCCGGAAAGGGCTTCATCTGAGCAGTTTTTCATAAAATATATATCCTACGGTTTGTATGAAAAACTGCTCGAATGAAGCCCTTCCCGGTCATTTTTTTTATGATTCCTCATGGAGGCCCTTAAAAACATGTTTTAAACACATTGAATGGCTCGGATCATCAAAATTCAATCGGAAAATGTGAGAATGAGAGGGATCCCTGACTTTAAACAAAGTCACTGACTTTAAACAAAGTTAGGGATCCCTGACTAGAAGAGGAACCTATATGGGAGCATTTCTAATGAGGGCTCCCTCATTTTGCTACAATGAGGGACTTAGCCTTTTTCCAACTTTCCGGATCAAATTTCGACGATCCGAACCGCTCAATATTTTTAAAATATGTTTTCAAGGTCCAACGCAAGGATTCATTAAAAAAAAATACTCGGAAGGGCTTGATCCGATCAATTTTTTATAAAAACGCTATATTGACTTTTTATCATAAATTGATCGGATCAAGCCCTTCTGAGTATTTTTTTTTTACGAATCCTCGCAGTGAACCTTAAAAACATGTTTTAAACACATCTAGCTGTTCGGATCGTTGAAATTCAATCCGGAAATGAAAGTCCCTCACCCTAGCAAAGTGAGGGAGCCCTCACTGGATCCTTGTCGTATTATATATATATATATACTAAAATGAAGACCTACCATTTCCCAATCGAATTTTGATGATCCGAACCGTTCAATGTGTTTAAAACGCATTTCTAAGGGTCCCCGTGAGGAATCACCCAAAAAAATGACCGGGAAAGGCTTCATCCGAGCAGGTTTTCACACAGGCCGTAGATAAAGTTTTATGAAAAAGTGCTCGGATGAAGCCTTTCTTGGTCATTTTTTTTGGCGATTCCTCGCGGGGACCCTTAAAAATGCGTTTTAAACACATTGAACGGTTTGGATCATCAAAATTCGATCGGGAAATGGCAGGTCCACATTTTAGCAAAATGAGGGATCCCTTATTAGATCATGATTCTATATATATATATATATATTGGGGTCGGATCCGTGGACACATCTTTTGTACACACATTTTGACACTTCATCTCAGCCATAAAAATGGAGGACTGAGATTAAAACTTAAATGGAGAAGATCCCCCATGTGTTCTCCCTCCCTCTCCCGCTGAACGACCTCACGTCTGTACTCTCCTCCACGACTGATCCCACCTTGATTCCTCCATGACTGATCCCACCTAAGCGGCAAGAGGTGATCCCACCTTGATTCTGCCGTAATTTATCTCCAGAAACCAAGGGACGTTGCCATGGGTTGGCATTACGATCCCCAAGAACACGATTCACAGGGGAAAATTAAAAAAGAATAAAGAACTCTCTGAAAATCTTAGACATTCATTTGTTTAGCTAGGCAACTAAAATACAAAAAATTGGAACTCATAGAAGTCATTTTAGATTATCCAAGGTATATAAATGTAGAACAAACAGTGCAATCCCAAAATGTAAAACACCGCGACTTTTCTCTCTTTCTAATAACTCATTTGCGTAATCTTTTTTTCGATTTAATCCGATGACCCCAAAATGGATGCAGATTTGAGGGTGAAATTGAGATTGGGCTTGGCATTAGAGAAAATAAAATCAGGTCTGAGCGGCTATGTCTCGTCAAACCCCCAATCTTGAAACGTCAGAAATCGTTGTCGTCTTCGTTGGGAGGGAGAGAACAGAGGTGAGCATCAATGGGTGCAAGAGGAAGAGAGGGAAGAGGATGGTCATCGGACGAGGAGGAGGACAGCTTCGTTGGTGGCGGTGGCGGCTCGTCGTCGGGGTTTAGGGGACTGGAAGGTTCAGTCGTGGAGGGAGAGTGCAGAGTTGCTTTCGTATAGCGTTGGCCCTTTTGGGTAAAGAGGGAGGGAGAGGATTCAAGTGTGAGGGAGAACACGTGGGGGAAGCTTCTCCATTTAAGTTTTAATCTCAGCCCTCTATTTCTATGGCTGAGATGGAGTTTCAAAATGAGTGCAAAAAGAGTGTCCACGGATCCGGCCTATATATATATATATATATACACACGAAATGGATCCAATAAGGGATCCCTTATATAGCTTATGTGAGGGATTTTTTGTTCGAGATCAAATTTCAATGATCCGAACCGTTAGATGTGTTTAAAACATGTTTTCAAGGTCCAAGCAAGGATTTGTCAAAAAAAAAACAAATACCCGGAAGGGCTTAACAAATCCTCATATAATGTCGTGACCCAACTTACCAAGTCTATTGACCCTAAGGAGGATCTCACTATAAGGAATCAAAGTCAATAACATCAAATGTATATATGTATTAATTATCTTTGGATTAAGAGCATAAGCTGTCATAATAACCATAAGATTCTAATTGTCTTATAATATTAGTATTAAGACAATTGTCTTAAAGCGGTCATGTCCAATACACACAAAGTGTACTAGCACAATGAGTTGGAACTAGAACCGTTCCCTGTAGTCAAGACAGACCTACTAAAACATTGTGCTACAATCCTACAGATGGTGTGTCAAATTCCATCTAAGATTGTGAGCCAAAAACTTATATTCCACAAGAACTGATGATCCAATCTTTTGTGTGTAAGCCTTACTCTACACACTAGATCATCTATTATGTAGAATAAAAGACACATGCACTACATACAATAATATTATGCGAACGTTGCCCATAATAGCTTCTCATCAAAAAGGGATAAAACTTATTAATAATTAACTAATTAAATATTAATCTATTACATAAAAGCATGACTTTTAGCATAAATTCCTAACAGTAACTTTGTCCTCAAAACAGCACTGTTGCGATCTGGTCCACATTCGATAGACCAACTGATACCCTTTTTCCCTCTCAGAATTTGACAGTTGGTAAGGTTTTGTTGCGAATTTGAGATTGCCCAGTTTAGGGCTTCTGTCAATTGCGATATTATCGTTATCTGATTTGAATATATCTAGCCCTGTGGTTGTTGCATATAGCACTGCTTACGCTGAAGGGAGAGACATAATTAGGTTTTTGAAATCGGGAAGTGATGGGAATTTGAGGAATTATAGCTCAGCAAGGAGTAGTGGAACTCAAACTGAGAGATGGCCATCTGTTATTGATCAGTGTCAAGTTTTTGGGTATAACTGGGCCCACCGGTTTTCGCTAATCGGGCAATAAGAGAGAGAGAGAGAGAGAGAGAGAGAGAGAGAGAGAGAGAGAGCAGAAGCTGCAGTGGTTGTGGTTTTGGCCACGGGGCAGGTGACTATGTGAGGTTGGCGGCAGCCAGCGCCATGCCCATGGTGGCCGCTGCTTTTGTTTCGGGGAAAACATAAGGGCAGAGAAGAGAGAATGGGTCAAGGGGGGCATTGTTGTCTTCAAAAATCCGTCAATCTTGTCATATGCTGGGCCCATGGTCGTTCCCATCCAAAATCACTGCATATTAGCAATGGAAGGTGTTAAGTGCCAAACCCTAAATTGTTAAAACATTAGGGGGCAACTCGTTTCCGAGCAATAGTTGGGGGTTTTAATGTAATTTACCTTTTATGATATACTCCAGCAGTATATTTCTTTTCATGCATTAACCGTCTTCCTGGAGTGTATGAGTCTAATTTTTGTAGAAAATGACTTTCCCTTGTGTCCATGTCCTTGTCCAGGCTATGTCCGGGGTGTGTATCCTTGCTTCACAGGTCTGGAAGATCTCTTGCATGAATAATTGCATATGGACAAGTCGATACATTTGGAAACAATTAATTAGTTGGAGGATCAAGTTTCAAGTGCACTCGCTTGAAATAATGAGCGCATATTTCAGTCATTTCCTCCCATTTCAAATTTCACCAAGTTTTTGTTGACGTTTTGTTAGTTTCTCCCTCTAGGGTTGCTACTCAAATAAATTTGATTTGCATTGATGCCAGCTCAAACTTACCAAAACTGGCTTCTTAAAAGTTGACATGGAATTTGACCATAATCTCGAGGGGACCCAATCCAACTGAAATTGGTCTCAAGTATGAGATAACTTATTGGAACGACAAAGTTTGCCTTGGAGGGATCCAAATAGTTTTTTTTTTTTTTGCTGTTTCCTTCATCAGTCTACAAGATGAGGATCAAGGGTATTTTGGAAATTTCAAAAGGTTCTGGTCTGGGCCGTAGGGGCACGTCTGCTATAGTTTATCCTGTGGGTCTACTAATGACATAATTTGCATTTAGATACACTGGACCATATCTTTTATTCATTGAAACCCAAACTGCTTATTCTATTTATGCATCCATAATCATGTTCATTCAGAACTGCACAACTGACATGGAATCTTCTAGAAGTATAAGGTACTCATGTCATGCACTCGATCCTCAGGTGACGGTATGAGAAACGTGTCTAAAAATGCCAAAACTCTCCTGGAACGTATGAATGCTCTCTGACAACGGGTAAACAGCAGTTTGCCTTAGGAATCCAACGAATTATCTGGAATGGCGACTGTTTTCTCGGGTCTCAGTGTCCTAAATATGGAGTCATGTAACAGTTCACATGAAACATTCATTCTACGTAGACCCCTAGGGAATGTGATTGAACTTTTACAACAGATGTTAGTGAATATGACAAGTCGATATAATAACACATTGAAGCATGATTGAGAATACAAAATTATCTGCGTCTTTTTAGCTCTCAATGTTGTGTGATGCAATCCTATCTTTGGGGTGATGCCAAAGAGGCCCTAGGTGTGATGCCTAAGGTAATCTACGTGTGAGGCCTTATTCACTCTCTCTTTTTTCCTCATCAATTTACCTATGCTGAAAGTCTATTCTAAATCATCAAAGAGTCCCATTTCAAAAGTAGGCTGCTCAGTAGGTTTCTGCCTCGTTAAGTGGATAAATAGGAATGCCACATCAACACTTGGCCTAAAGTGTGAGGGGTTAAGTGTTTCACTTATGGATTGAGTGGTACAAAACAACATACAGGGTGCAAAGTGCAATTAATCCTAATTTTGTTAGCTTGGGAACTGATTGGATCTATCATATATCATTTTGGTAGACCAAAGCACTTATCTTCCGAGACCCACAATTTGTTCTGGGAAAGTGCTAATGAGGTTACAACATTGCTGTTGAAGGATGGATGCTTGCACGAAGTGGGCTCTCACATCCTCTATTCGCCACTGCCATGCCGAGTTCCTTTACCTGGGTTCAAACCTTTTCGCTTCTGTGTCTCACAGTATGATGAGAAAGATCGGATGCTGCTAAGAAATTTGTGTTTCACTCTTGGGGCCACATTTGGAGAAAAATTGACTAAAAAAGTCACCCATCTACTGTGCAAGTTTTCCAATGGTCCAAAATACGAAGCTGCTTGTAAATGGGGGATACAGTCGGTCACACGTGAGTGGATTTATGAGTGTGTTAAGCAGGTCGGTCTCTCTCTCTCTCTCTCTCTCTCTCTCTCTCTCTCTCTCTCTCTCTCTCTCTCTCTCTCCTCTTCACTTCATCTAGATTTTCAACCCGTGGTAGGACAGAATGAGGTTGTTGCACCGGGTTCATTTTGTCCACGGGAAGTTACTTCTCAAGACAGAGAGGCGGGGCTCTGCACTATGAGCCAGTATCCTACACAAGCCGCTAGAATGGTAACTGGTGATATTTCGTCTCAGTTGCCAAGTCAGTCTCAGGATCTGAGAAAAATACAGACTCAAGCTATTGGTAGAAGTGACCGCAGTCGGAAAGAGGCAAATGTTCCAAGTTTTCATTGTAAAAGGGCAAGGCTTCTCGATGATGATAGAAATAAGGGTCTACTATCTTCTACATTAAATCATTTTGATCCTATAAGCTCCACTGGAAGCAACTTATTGGAAAAAGCTGAGGAAGCTTTCAATGCTGTACCTGATGTAGCTTCTGCTATTGAGGATTTGTTGGAGCAAACTAGTAAGGTAATGCTGGCAGTTTTAAGTTACTTCATCGATATGCAGTTTTGTCTGCTGAGTGCTAACCTTTCATTGTCTTGTTTCTGGTATTAGATTCACAATCTGAAGTCTCCAGGGAGGACTGGTCCCGATAAAAATGTATCCTTGTTTTCATTTGAATATTGCTTATTCTTTCCCCTTTTCTGTACTACTGAGGTCTTCATTAGTTTCAATCCTTGATTCTAGAACAGCTTTACTCCGATTGTTCAATCCTTGGTCAAGATCATGCAGATCCCCACTCTGCCTTTAGTTTGTCCAAGCACTGGATAAACAGGTTTTGCTCCCATCATCTTTTCTAAGTCTAATTGATACAATGGTGATATGCAGAGAAATCAGTATAACTGCTTTTGCAAATTTTTTTGGTCTCGTTTCTGGTTGGCAAATTACTTTTGAATTTCTATATATCACATATGGCAACCTGAAGCAAGTAACATTGAACGAGTGTTACAGAACCCTGAACTTTTTTAGGCCAACATTAACGCCGCGTTTTTTGGATGGTTAGATATGAAATGAAGTAAGTAGAGGTTGAACATCGTAATGTTGTACAAAGGTTAGCGATTGGAGGTAGAGTGATAATTCTCAGGTCAAGGATTGAGTATAGATAGTAGTGGCGCGTCTTGTTAAATTCATTTCAAAGGAGGATCATTCATGGAAGGATTCATGTAATTGTAGTTAGTTAGTTATTGCATAGTATCAATCTACAAAAATTAAGTTGAAGTTTTCAATTCTTGAATAAGTGATACCAAATGCAACTTTTACCATTTATCCATCAATATATCCGTACTCTTCCCAATTGATTAGGCACGTATCTGTTCTATTTGGTATTTTCTTGATTTGGAGATTGGTTTCATCAGGACTGACAGAAAGGATGACACTTGCAAACCTTCTGGAGATGTGAATGCAGGCATGTATGATGGCTTTAGTGAAACACAAACAGATTCTCAGGTTTCAACTCTATATCACTTGCCATTGGTAGCAGTTGTTTGCCATGCTTCAATTTCTTATTAGGCTGTGTTCATATCATGGATTTTTGGATGGATTTACCGAGGGAAAGGAAATTGGTAATGACATCAAAGAATTTCATTTAGCTTCAAATTTAACATCATCTTATCTTTCCCTTTCCCTTTTCGTTCTCTTTTCAAATTATGATTCCAACACAGCTTCAGGAGCTATCAATCTTTATTGTTATCGTTGTTAGTGATTGGCCGTATTCTGACCTTTTGCACATCAACCATTAGCATGAAATTGTGTTAAAAGTACATTCGCTAAAAGAAAAGAAAGCAATGCTGTGCTTCAAACTTTGAAAGCAAACCACTTCTCAGGTGTTGAAAGATCCTGTTTCCAGCTTGAGCTGCTTTCTCCTTAACTACATATTTGCATGATAATGGTAGTACTTTTGTTATGTGCTGCAAATACAGGTTGTTGGTTACGAAGAAGATTTATCTGGTCGGCAAATGATAATCGATAGAGTCCGAACAAGGAGCAGCTTGATTTGACCTTCAAAGGGCAGCTCTCCATTGACCAAACAACATGCTGACTGAAGGGTTCAGGCGTTCAGGAAACAGAATCATAACATGCAGGCTCACAGTTTTTATCTTGTTCCTCACTGGCTTGTAGTTACTAATTAGGGCCAGTTTAATAGCTTGCAGTGCAATTTCGTGTTGGATTGTCAAAGGTCACCAATTTGCTTCAAGGTAGGGCAGGGAGGTAGCAATTTTGGGGAATGACGAGGGCTGGAGAAGAAATTGTTACGTATATATTCATGGCTTATGTATTGGTGGGATATATGCTCAAAATCCTGTAATGTTATTCAAAGTCAGCTGCAGTTCAATAATGTTAAGCTCCATCTTGAACTCCTTGATTCTGAAAGTTTCTCTACAAGTACATTGCAGGAAATCGGATTTATAGTTCGGAACTTGGGCCTTATCCTGCCAGGTTCAAATTTCTTGTCTACTTGATTGGACGCATATACCCCCATTCTCATTCGGAGCAATGTTAGTATTGAAGGGAGCCATGTAATTTTATTCAAGGTGAAACAGGTTTTCATGCAAACAATAATACAGGTTATTTTCTCAAAACTAAAGGAGTGATAAAAACAACACACTGGCAACCTATACAGGTGCAATGTTATTATCAAAGCGTGCCATGTTATTTCACTTAAGGTGTAACATGATTTTATATAAGGAGCAAAGATAATTTTTTCCAAAGCAAAGTTGTATAAGATAGCGCGCACAAAAAAAAAAAAAACAAAAGAACAGTTGTCCCCATTCACATTTCTTTTTGGAGAAAATAACTTTTACTGCTTACGAAAACCTGCACCTTGAGTGAATTTACATGGCTCATTTTACAATAACATTGCACCTAAATGAGGATGACTGTGTCAACAGTGTGTTGTCTTAATTACACTTTTCGTTTTGCGGTAATAGCCATTGAACAAATGTTGCTCCCCGAATTCTGAAAAAGTCCTTCCCAGATAACAGATTGACTTTTTTTTTTTACAGGGTCACATAATAAAACACTTTAAAAATAATGAGCGGTTTAAATCATCTTTCTAGGCCCAAAAAATTGATACCTCAATGAGTGCCAAAAAGGAGCTTAAACAATATCCCAAGCGGCCTGTTTGGATGCGGATTTGATTTTGGATGGATTTAAAAGGGTGGATTTGATGCTGGATTTCTAATGAGGGTGTCCTGCTTCTAAGAAGACTGGATGTGTTAGACTTGTTTTTGTAATTGAAAAATTGGTTGCAAAAGCAAATGAGTTTTTTTTTTGGTTTTAAAGGAAAATATTTATCAACCATTCCGCCACAAACCCACCATTCAATCACCTATCTACCATTCCACCAATCATTCACCATTCAACCACATCTACCATTCAACCAAAAAAAAATAAATAAATAAATAAAAACCCTACTCTGCATTCAAATCAAGCCTAAATTGTCTTTTACTTTTAAAAATTTTCACTTCCTAATTAATTTTTAAAATTTTTTGTTCGGAATTTTTTTTTAACATCTAATGTAGTTTAAATATATTAAGGTATTTATTGTGTATTTATTTTAATTATTATATTTTTATTCTAATTATAATGAAATTAATACATTTTGTTTATTAAATTAATAAACCAGGGGCAGTTCAGTCATTTTTTCTCTTATCTTATTGTTTACACCCTCTAAATCCCCTTTCTCAAAAAATCATCCAAATACCTCATATATTTTTGCTTTTTACTTCATTTGAATGGCACACCGGGCTTGGAGCGAGGAGGAGGATGAGATTTTGCTCCAATACCTTACAACCCTTGTAGATGTGGGGTTTGGCAAACTTAGAACAGATGCCCGCTACTCAGAAGGCTTGAAAAATCATATGCAAGCTATTAAAGGCCATCTATTTGGTGTTGGTATACATTAGGTTGTTCAATAAGAAAAGGATTCTACTCCCTTCGTTGAACCCTTTCAGCAGTCAAGTCATTATTAACATGTAAAGTTGAAAACTACTGGAGTATTGACAACTCTCATGAAACATATCACTACTAACAATTTCTTATGGTTTGCTTTCTTTCTTCATTCACGTTTTGTATTTTTTATCATTTGTTTGTAAATCAACCTATGAAATAAGGGCAAATATTGTTATGAAATTAGGGAAGACTCTTACTATGAAATGAGGAAATTATGGCACAAAATTATGGCTCAAATATTTGTAAGGGCATAAATTGATCCATTTAAAAGGCCCAAAAAATTGAATTGCTGACATTAGGGCAAATTGTCAAATTAGGGCAACATCTCGAATTAAGGCAGAATCATCAAATTATGGCAACATCTTGAATTAGAGCTACATAAGAAATTAGGGCAAATTAGCAAATTAGGGCAAATCATCCAATTATGGCAACATCTCGAATTAGAGCTACATTAGAAATTAGGGCAAAATCAGCAAATTAGAGCAAAATCAACAAATAAGGGCACAAAATAATACTAATTAAGGCACAAAACCAGATAAAAAAAGGGCAAAAGTCAGATCGAAAAAACTCCACAAACCAGTGGGTTTTCAACACCAAAACCCACGATTTCGAAAAGCTACAACAAACAACAATGGAATACGTTCATACCTGAGTAAAATAGAGGAAAACGAGGTCGGGACGAACAACAATAGAGTCACCACAGTGCGATTTGTGGGCGACTTCCTCCTCTTCCTCTCTCTCCTCTCTTCTTCTTCGTTACACAAACACAACCACCCCACCCATCCAGATCAAAAAGTAAGTGGATTTGGAGGGGTATTTTGGACCAAAAAATGCTAAATTTGATAAGCAAATGGGTGAAGCACCGCTTGACAAAGCCACCCCAAGGTGGATATGGATTCCGAATAGTAATCGCGGGGCGGGGGGGGGGGGGGACGATTTTCACAGCCAAGCACCAGACCTGGAGGTGTCCCTTGGAGAAGAAATGAGGGGGCGTGGTATATCCACCCTCTAAGGAGGCAACCAAACAAGGCGCTAAGGACCCCTCAAAACCCCTAAAAAGACATAGTTTTGGGGTGGCAGGGGTTGTCCTACCTAAGACAGTAGGCCCCTTGGATCCCAAAAATTAGATGAAGTGTATTAAAGTGCATATGATGTACTTATTCATGTGATCTTGTCACATGTGTGGGCTTAAAAAATAGGTCTAATTATTGAGCTTATATAACATTGTTCAACCACATAATGAGGTAACAAAATAAATAACATAAATGGACATAAAATTTGTTGAAAGAAGGTGTTGTATTTTCACCATATAATGCATAACATTTTCAAAATTACTTTCTTTACGGTGTCTCACATCGTAACATTGACCACAAAATGTTATAACATCCACCATGGAAAGGGCTAACATGTTATGTTTTGGTTACACCACAAGGGTGGATACCGTATAGATTCAATAATGCTAACATAAACAACATCAAGACACAACATCGTTGTAGACACCCCGATTTTGGACCTGGGATGCGCGCAAGCATTCCCGATGATGAACCGGACCAATGTTGTTCACCTTGAAGACTGGAACGAGGCTTGAATTCGTCAAAATTCCTTAACACCACTCAAAACCCATCAAAATGGCCTAAATAACCTCAAACCATAAAACCCAAACAAGCGGCCCAAGGTAGCCCTTAAGCGCTCAGGTGAGCCTGCCTTGAGCGCTCAACTGTGACATTGCACTTGAGCGCTCAACTCAACCCCACTCGAGCGCTCAAGTCCCTTCCAGTCAGTTGCAGGTAGTGGAGTTAATGATGATATTCACATGCAAGGGAGCCTATGCTCCCCCATTTTCCGGCCAAAACCCTGTGCAACAAGCATAAGAAACCTCCCTAATCACTCTCCACCCCCTTAAACTAATCCTAAATTCAAATTACACTTCCCTCCCATTTTCCTTCCTATAAATACCCCCTCTCTCCTTCATCCAAAGACTACTGCACTTTTCTCTCTCTAAAATCAGCTTAAGCTCACTCCTACTTCTCCCAAACCAAGTCCTTACTCCCTAGTTTCGTCCTCAACCTACTCATACACATAAACCCATCCTAACCAAGTCAAAAATTCTCTTTAAAAAACTTCAATACACCCTTACCTTCTTCTATAATCAGTTAGTCTATACATTGAGCCTACCAACCATCCAAAACACTTTCAAAACCTTGATCACAGTGCATAAACCAAGTCATTTACTTCATCCATCTCAAATCCAAGCCAAATTCAAGTCCAAAAGGTAGAAAACAATGTGAAATATTACATTTTGGTCCCTTGAGGGAGACCAGTAGAGTCTCACAAATTCCTCATACTTCTGTAGACTCTACAAGGTCACAAAAACTCAAAATAGCTTGAAAATCTTTCTGTTTTATTCATGACCTGAGCCCTCAACTCAGACAGTCTTGAGTGCTCAAGTCTATTCTTGGCAGCCAGCAAGTTGTGATGTTTTGATCATTTTTCTTCATTATCCTGAGGTAAGACCTTTGATGATGATCATTTACTTCCAAAACTACTTATTTATTACTTGATCATTGTGAAATGATCATCAAAGGTCATGCATGTGGCAATTATTAAAGGAAAATGTGAATAAATGTCCATTTAAGGGAAGAAAATGATTCAAAAAGGATTTTCACTCTTTATCTGGCATGATCAAAGCTCAGTGAATTTGTGAGGAAGTCAAAAAGTGAAACAAACTTTCAAAAAGCCCAAGCTGAGAAGTGGCTTGAGCGCTCAGATCTCCTCTCCTTGAGCGCTCAAGTCTGCTACTGTCCAGTTCATTTTATTGTTGATTTTGAGTTTTGATTATATTCTCAAGCTCTTTGTGTGTGTGTGTTGTTGTTGCTGAGCTAATATTAACTCGGAATCATTCTCTCTCATCTCTACTTTATATCTCATGTCATTTCTTTCCCGTCAAAGAAGATTATGTATCCATTCTTAGCCATAAGTGCAAATTGAAATCAAAATATTCCTTTTCCTTGAAGATGAAGTGTAAATATTGCACTATGGAAGAGAATGGGTGCATTGATCATGCTTGTTGGTCACTGGAATAAGAACAGATTAGAGAGAAGCAGTGACTAGAGCGCTCAGGTCCTTGACCATTGAGCGCTCAACTCATGCCAGTGTACCATTATAAAAGGGAGTGACTTGAGCACTCAAGTCTCTCACCCTTGAGCGCTCAACTCACATTCAATATGCCAGATTGATTTTAGTTCAAAAACAGATTATTTATTTTGTTACTACTTTATTCATTCTGTGTTGATTATCCGTTGTCTAAAATTCATTTTAATTTATTATTGCATCTTGATTCATGTATCATCATTATCAATTTCATTGTAAATGCATACGCACAAGTATCCACGATAACTTTGTTGTGTTTTGTCTCGCGTACGTGTTCCCTGTCCCCGTATCCCTTTTTATGTGAATAAAATCAAATTTTTAATATTTTTAATATCCCACAAATCATTGAGTAGAGACCGGTTTACGGACTGGGCGAGGGGGGTGCCTTAACCCTTCCCCTCTCGTAACCAAACCCCCGAATCCGGAAAGTTATTGGTTTTCGCATGACCGGTAAAAACATTTTCATAACCATTGGGCGTAAAAGAGTCATTTTATCGGTTTCTCGGGTTCGGTCCTAAAACCCGGGTGGTGACTCAAAAAACCATTTTCAAAACCAAAAATCGTCGAGAGCCATCGACGTGGGCGTCCGCCCGACAGGTGTCCACAATCGTATAAGGCACTGCATGATTGGTACTCATAGGTGAACAAACATTTTGAAACTACTTCGTAACTACCAAATATGCAGTGCCACATAGGATATTGTGTCTGGTGTTGTGTCTTGATGTTGTGTTCCTAGTATTATTGGTATTAATTTCCCCAAAAAAAAGTCAACTAAAAAAAAGGGTTGAGGACAGTCGTGCAATAAAAGGGTGGGAGCTACAACATGGTCAAAATAAGATACTACTCCCTCCGTCTTAAAAAAGTGTCAATTATGAAAAGACGTGCAATTTTTGTAAAAAAAAGTATTTATATTCAAAAAATTTAAAACTTCTTGAGACAAATCAAATAGCTCTACGAGTTCTTTAATTCCGTATCAAGAAATTTTTAAATATTAACTATGGAAGTACTTTTTTTAATCTAAAAATTCTACTCACTTCGTCTGATTTTGTTTGTCAATTTTCGAAGATCGTGTCCTCAGTATGTAATATTGATTTTGTTTGATAACTCTAGAGTAGTTCTAAAATATAAAGTTTTCAAAATCATGAATAACATTATAGATTGAAAGATATAAGCATACTGTTACTTTTCTTCGACACCAAAAAACCATACTCTTCCATGGTTGAGCTACTTAATTCTACCACACCTTTTTTTTTCCAAATGGTAGGAGTAGGGATTGCAACGGGGCGGGTTTTGACAATCCCGGCCCCAACCCTGAAATTCCCGAACGACCCCTAACTTGCCCCTAACCTGATCGGGTAATTTATGGGTACCCCGCCCCAATCTCCCCTATTTTTCACATATTAAGAAAATATATTTTAGACTCCAATATTAGTGAGCACAAATGATAAAAGTTCACAAACTAATTATTACAACTTAACCAAAATCTACTATTTAATATTGTATTTTAGTTTGTAGAAATAAAATTATAAGAATACAAATAAGATGAGATGCATATAAGGGAGAAAATATAATTTCATATATACATATAAGAGTATAGAAATATAATTATACATATACGTATGTCGAGGCGGGGTGACCATACCCCTGCTCCTACCCTAACCCTGATGGGTTTTCTAAAATCACCCCCGCCCCTACTCTGCGGATTCGGTGCGGGACAGGTTGAATTGTCATCCCTAGATAGGAGAATACAAGTATCAATTATATGAAACTGGAAACAAAGTTCTGAAAAACTATAAGCCTAATAATTATAACTAAGCAAACAGATGAAAACGAAGTCTACATTCACTATAAACCTAAACATATCAATACTTCATTAAGGGGAGAAATAACCTAACAAATATAAGGGGAATAACACTCACACACAAACAAGATATTTGAACTCCTAACCACCTACGCATAGACTGAGCTAGTCCACTTGGCTCCCTGCGCATTTATTTCGGCACGAAGAACCTATTAAATGAGTCAAGACTTTATTACCCTGTTTGGCGACGTCGTTAGCCCCTTGATTTGCCGACACCCCGAATTTGTAATCCAGGGCCCACCTCTAACCGGTGTTTGGTTGCCAAATTCGTTTCCCGACCCCACCCCGACTATTTCCACTGTTTGGAGTGCAAATTCGGCTTCACCCGGATTTGCCAACGACGGCCCTCACCCTTTCGTTAGGTAACGAGGGCGGATTGGTGCTTTTTCGTTCCTCTTTTACCCGTCCAAATCTTGAGTGATTTGGAGGGTTTTGTATGCGTACGTGGTTCTTTGTGGAGATCGAGAAGAGAGAAGGAGGAAGAGAGAAGAGAAGTTGCCGCCATTGTAAACTGGTGACTCCATTTTCTTCATCTTCAAACCTCGTGTTCGACAATTCTCAATCAGCTAATTGAAGTACTCCTTGTTTCATCTTCTTATGTCATTGATCTGCACAAAACCCTCTATTTTGGGGGTTTTCGATTACATTTTTTGCCCTAACTTTGGGGTTTCAATCAGAGAAGTGTTTGCCCTAATTTATTGGTTTCGATTCGATTAGATTTCCCCCCCTAATTTATGGGTTCGATCTCATAAGTGTTTGCCGTAATTTTTGGGAAGAAAATCCGAGAGACCGTTTGCCCTAATTTGTGGGTTCGATTTCATAAGTGTTTGCCCTAATTTTTGGGAAGAAAACCTGACAATTGTTTGCCCTAATTGCTGTGTTGGAAGTGACAAGTGTTTGCCCTAATTTCTAGTTTCATAACTGACAATTGTTTGCCCTAATTTTTGGGTATCAAACTAACAAGTGTTGGCCCTAATTTTTTTCTTTTCATCTGCGAAGTGTTTGCCCTAATTTTTTGGTTTTCATCTGAGAAGTGTTTGCCCTCATACTTGGGTTTCGATCTGAGAAGTGTTTGGCCTAATTTATGGGTTTCGAAGTACACCATTTGTTATGCCTTAATTATTGGATTGAAATGACTGGTTTCAAACATGAGTGAATTTTCCCTAATTTGACGGATTGAAGTTTGCATGCCCTAATTTTGTAATATTGTTTATGTGAAAACAGATGACAGGACTAATGAAACGTGAACGATGAAAAAAGGCAAAGTGTAAGGCTTTGGTAGCAATCGTATGCTTCATGAGAGTAGTCAATACTACTCTCATGCTTTATATGTTTATTATGGATGACTTGTAATGTAATTAAGTCACTATCCAACTTGTGTAATGTAGTATGAGACATGTAATTCATGGCTATTTAGGTTGTAAACTTAAGACAGTTTATCGCCTTATAAATTTTTTCTATGTTTGAACATTACGGATATGGTTTGGTTTCTAGAAATAAAGACATTATTATTAAGAAAAAATGTAGAATCTCAAATAAATTTGAGAATTTATTACAACACTCAAATAAACGTACAATCTAAATTAAACTTTATTCTACAAAACATCCGGCTTGAACTTGAATCTTCATATTACCCACCAATTTTCCCCTCTGAACCTATTGGCATTTGAAAACAATTTTCCCAACGAACGAAAAAGGGATATTGCTTGTCCCTCATGCCATTAGCAAATGGATGGACCTAAGCAACGAAATACAAAAATTTATTGTCAATTAAATTAATTACGAGAGTTAAATAAGCAAACAAATTAAGCAACTATATAATGACTTACTTGGACATATTCATTCCAAACTTTTTCCTCCACGACTAGCTTATTTTCATTGTTTCACTCACATGGCAAATTTCGAAGAATGTCAACAAGTCTGAAGTAAGTTTGAAACCAAACCTTAATTTTAGCTCCAATATGTTTTTGGTGATACCACGTTGGGGAAAAGACTCGGACATTCTCTGTTGAAGGAATACGTCCCACCCATGATGCATGACTCCGTGCTCACCTACCCAAAGCCCAGAAACTACCATTTCTTCATACGAGTGTAGTAGGGTATCCCCCTCCTCATCTGTCTAATTCCGGCGTGCCATTGAAATGAGGAGAGAAGAAAATTAAAATTTAAAGCAAATATATATTTTTTATTCTTTTCCGACAAACGAAAAATAGGAAAGTGTGCAAAAGCAATTACTTTGTTACCTATTTAAAGGAAAATTTGTATCAAACATTTAACCACAAACCCACCATTCAATCACCTATCTACCACTCCAACCATTCATCATTCAACCACCATCTACTTTCCATTCAACAGAAAAAAAATTTAAAAAAACCTACTTACCATTCAAATGAAGAACAAATTGTCCCTTCGTAATTAATTAAATAATTTTTTTCCCGAATTTTTGTAAATATAATATCCGGTTAAATATTTTCGTGTATTTTTTGTAATTATTATGTAATTATTACATATTTATTGTAATTATAATGAAATTAACCAATTTTGTTTATTAAAATCATAAAGTAGGGGCAATTAAGTCATTTATCCTCTTATCATATCGAATCCACCTTCCAAATCTCCCTTCTCAAAATACCAACCAAACACCTCATATACAAATCCACCATTCTTAGGAGGTGGGCCCACCCTCATTACAAATTCACCTTCAAATCCACCCTTTTTACAAATCTACCCAAAATCATCTCCGACATCCAAACTGGGCCTAGATCTTCCTTAATTACAAACCCAAATACTACAACCTAGCCACAAAACATAGAAACCTCAGGGGAGATGAATGTAATTTACCCTAGTATTTTTGAACTTGCAGTTTTCTCCTCGTAGGCTCGTATAACTTTCTAGCGTATACAGTATTACTATATTTACACCGCCGTGTTCCTCCTCCTTGAGCTCTCTGGTGCCGTGACACAGAAAAATCCCCCAAGTCGGAAAACCCTCAAATCTCGCGCTTCAGGTTAGTTTATTGCTAGAGATACTTCTGTTTGAAATCGAGTTTCTGAATGTGAAATTGTTAACAGTACATAACACGCATACGAATATCTGTGTTGTCGCATGTGTATGTAATTATGTGTCGAGGAATGTTCGTATGATGCCAGATGTTTGAGAAAAACTGTATTTGCTTATGTTTATCGATTTGTTCAACTAGACCAAGTCTAGATGTTCTATCCACGTTTACTTTTATTTGTTTGTTTGTTTGAGTTCACGTTTTAAGTTTGTTGGAATTGCACAAATGAGAAATTTAAACCGGGTCTATGCTATAGAGTTTATTTGAAGATTATCTTCGCATGTATGTGTATTGAAAGATTATCTTCGCATGTATGTGTATTGGAATTTGGAACTGAAGGCTATGCTATAGAGTTTATAAAGCTGGAGTAGGACAAAGAAATGCTGAGAGATGAAAAGAGAATTTTATGGAATGGTGAATCTTTGCCGAAGAGGCAAGTGGAATGGTAGCCCGTACTCCCATGAATTTGACTAGGTTCAAACCTTACTAACTACGACTGACCACATGACTTTCACCGAGCGAAAAAGAAAAAAAGATATTTGCTGAAGTGGTTGAAAATGTCTCGTTGGGTTACGCGCTGATGAATGCATACCCAAGGATGTAAAGCTGATGGGTGATGATTGATTGACAATTCATTCGGGAACTTGTTGATCCAATCTTTTTCTTGTTCCATTTTTATCTTTTTGTTAATGACGTTCTGTCTGGTAGGGGAGCCACCTAACAAAGCTGCATCTCAACAAGAATTCCAAGATGAATGGGTTGAACATGAACAAATATTTCCATGTGACCTTATAAGGGCTATCCTAAACACAGACTTCAATTGGCACAAGTTCTGGGTAAAAGGGGAGAATATTTGCAGTTAGAAGTGGGGTGATTTTTGTTTTCTGGATGTTTGTACCTCTACAGTTTAATGTAGCTTCTTAGTTTCAGGATATTTCTGTGTTAAGCACCCTGTGAACTTGTTACATTGATGACTTATGTTTTCCGAATGTTTGCTCATGCAGTACTATTGGCATCTCCATTGACATCTCATCTATCATTCACCGGCAGTCGGATTTCTAATATTGTAGATATAGTGGTAATAACTAGAGCTTATGGATAATAACTATGCTCAGCCGCTCCCTCCTGGAGTTCAGTCTCTTCCAAGTTCTTTACCATTCTCTGCTTCTGTGAATCAATCTACCCAACAACCTCCTCATCCATTTCAAAACTCTACGGGATCACACCTTCCTTCTCATTTTGCTCAAAACCATCTTTTTCCTGTTCCACCATCCCATTCCACCTATTTTCATCCCTCCCAAAGCTTCCATTCGCAAATTAGGCCACCCACATACTTTGATCATGCACCACCTGCTCCTCATTTGTCATATCCTACCCCAACCAACTTCCAGTATACCGACTACCTTCAACCTGGCATCCCCACACCTCCTTCCGGACAGCATACTGAGGTTGCTCACGGGTCGATACAGCTTGATAGGCAATGTGATGGCTCTCGGCTGCATGCAGAAAGTCTTCAATCTGATGATCACAGAAGATTGCCCCTGTTACCAGAGTTGAATATCTCTGTTGAACGGGAAAAGGAACCAGTGGTTGCTCATCAAGGTGAGTAGTTTTTGGCTTTTTGCAGTGTAAAATCTTGTGTTTATTCTTTTCCATTCTTTTGATTCTCGTGGACTTCTTGTCCCCTCGATTTTGTACTTAGTTGTGTTATTTTATAAGGTCTATTTTGTTTCCTCTTAAAAAACAAAAGACAAAAGAAGAACGACGTGAAAACCTCTTTGAACCAGCAATACAGAAACTAAGTACGATGGGTGGGGAATTGACTGAGGAGAAGAATGGCCAAAACTGTTGCACCTTGTTCACTTCACATTTTCAAAAAAATTTCCAAAAAGATTCTTTCTTCATCTCTCATCTTTCCAATCATTAATCACATTTCTCTCTCTACTCATACCCCTCTCTCCAATCATTATTTTCATTTCTCTCTCTATCTCTCTCCAATTATTACGCCTCTCTCTAATTATTACTTTTTCCAAAAACCCATCCAAACACTATCTCAAAAAATTTTCCAAAAATATTCTTCTCAAAATTCTCAACCAAACACAGGCTTGATAATTTTCTGATTTTTATTTGTAATGGCCATTCCCTCGAGCTGATGAAAGAGGAAGTTCATCCATTTTTTCTTCTTCTTCTTTTTCCTCTGTTATATTCTGGCTGCGTTTATCAGCAATTTGACTGTTGTAACTCGCAACATGAATTACCATTGCTCCAGATGGTCCTGATGAATCTGCCAGCAACTCTAGGCTGCATTTGGATAATGTTAGGAACATTGAAGCTTCTGCTCAGGATGCTGTGTTGCATGAACAAGTATTTCTTTTTAAGATAGGCTTTCTTCAAATGTTTAATATCTTTCTTTCCCTTTAGACTGATGTGATTAATATGTATTTTTGTGCAATTATCAGGAAATTGCCACCCAGAATATTATACAAAGTCAAAGGTGTGTTTTGATGTTATGTTCAGAAAATATACTCCCTCTGTCCCAATTTGTTTGCTCACTACGAAACTACGTGCAATTTTCAAACTAAAAATTAATGTATTTATCAAAATAATTTTTGAATTTTTTTTGCACCGTATTAAAGTTTTCAATGAGATCTATCAAACAAGATCCATATTGATTAGAAAATTATTTTTGCGAGTACATTATTTTTTAGTTTGAAAATTGCACGTAGTTTCGTAGTGAGCAAACAAATTGGGACGGAGGGAGTACTAATTTTTGTTTCAGCAGCTGAAACTGCGTAAATAGTACATGCTAAAAGCCTAAAACTAAAAGATGCGAATCTGATATTCATATGTTTAATCAGACACGCAAGAGGTGCAAGTGGTTCAGCTGAAGATGGTACAGACATTTTCTCTGGACGTCATGACCCAAATGAGCTAAAGGTACTCTCTCTCTCTCTCTCTCTCTCTCTCTCTCTCTCTCTCCTGGAAACCTCTTTTGTGGACTCATTTTTTGCAGTCTTTTGTCGTGTCGAATTAATACATGCTTTCAACCTCCTTATCCTATGCAGGAGCATCTATTGAAGATGACCACAGATCACCGTGCAGAAATGGCCCTAAAACGCGGAAAATCTACTGTCCCGGAGGAAGGTTGATTTCTTAGTTTCCTTTAGTTAACGTTATACGGATTCATAAATGATAGTTTAGTATTTTACATTTTAATGTAGAAGTTGGCTCTTCCTTCTATACAAAAATGATTGTATCATATGGTATTATCTAGAAATACACACTCCCTTCCCTGCAAAGTTCTTCTATTACGCTCTTACACATCCCGTAAGGGGATCAAATCGTCGACTTCCTCCTTGTTTGCACTCTACCACCCTCCAACAGCAACTGAGCAAGAAGATCTACCATCTTTCAAGGGAATGCCTTTCGTGACCGTGTTTGTGCTTTGTAGCCCCCTTAACTCTTAGAATTTAATGGAACATATACAAGTGACCGGCAATCATAGGAACTTGAGCACAGACCATCCACAGGAGCACAGCTATCAGGATATGTTTTGATTAAGCAATAATACCTATAGTTGGCTGCACTTACGTGTCTGAATGTTTCTCTCTGAGTACCTACACCAGTGATTGACATGAAGTGTTTCTTTCCAACTCCATGAGTTTCATACATGTAAAACTAGATGATGATATTTCTGAATAGTGAAATTCTAATGGAGAATGTAATGGAAGTGGGCCCATAACGTTTCTACCGTTTGGTTTGATCTGAGTATCCCTCACCGCTCTGTGTTTTAGTAAGCCTTTGCTTCTTTTCAGGTAATATGGAAATTGGCAATGGGTATGGTGTACCGGGTGGAGGTGCTTACTATGGTGGTCCAAGGCCTTATACTGGTATTTCTAGTAAAGCTATGTGAAACATTTCGTTACTCTAAATATCTTAACTAAATTCTTGATTAGGTTAAGAGTTCCTATATTGTTAACCCTACAGGTAAATCTGGAGTTGGCGGGCATGACACAGGCCTGGAAGTCCCCAAGGTTGGTGGAGAGTTGGGACAGACAGTTGTGACCAAAGAGTTGCCTGAGTACCTAAAACAGAAGTTGAAAGCAAGGGGTATTCTAAAAGATGAGGCAGCCGAGGATTCTGCTATTACTGATAATGCAAGTAGCTTTTGTACTGTAAATGTTTAGATTGAGTGAGCTACCATAACATATATATAAACCCGTATAGACATTCCCAACTTTCTGCAGTGTCTTCAACTTATCCTTCTTTTCTTTTGTTTCCCTCTGTCGTTCGCACTTATTTGACTCCAGCACTTAAGGGATAAATTGATTTTCTGATCAAGCTATCTTATTCAGTTAGTTTGTTGACAATTTTCCATTACGCTTCATATTTCAGAAGTCGGAGACTCCATCAACTCAAACCCTATCACTTGGGAGGTTGCCTCTTGGATGGGTGAGTACGAGATATTATTGGAATATCTGTTCTATTATGTCCAGTTTAGTAGACTAGTTTTTAACTTCTAGACCAATTGGAAGAGGACATTGTTTTTGAGTAACGAAACTTGTCTTAAAATCATCTGAGTTACGTTTTGTTTCTTCTACACTGCTTCTATAAATATTAAAAAGTGAAGACAAACTTAATCTTCTTGAATATTGGTAGTCAATGGTAGAGTTGAATATCAATTGTTTGATTGCATAGGGAAATGTGAAATAATCGAGAAACTTACCAGAAACAATTACTGTAATGTTACAATTACCAGATACAGTTACAGATGAAATAAGATTTGTTTCTATGCTAATCCTGTTAGATCTTCATTTCTTAGGGTTTGACTTTCATTTACACTTTGATTCTGATTTTCACTTCCATAAATTGGCATTAGGTTGAGGCAAAAGACCCAACAAGTGGTGCTCCATACTATTACAATGAAAACTCTGGGAAAAGTCAGTGGGAAAGACCTGTTGAGATAGATAGTAGTTTAAAGCCTCGTTCGCCTTTGCCACTTTCGGAAGATTGGCAAGAGGTATTGGATGAAGCATCAGGTTTGCTACACATACACTTTCGTTCTTTTTCCTTTGAATAGGTGGTAACAGGTGAATGCCTCATAATTTTTTGTCTTTGTGATAAATTTGTGTCATATCTTCTCAGCTTCTCTCTCTCTCTCACACACACTGAGGGTGAGAGATTTTCTGTTAAATGAGTGTGGTCATTTAGGCACCACCTTTAGTAACTAGAAGATGATGAGAGATTGGGGGAAGCAAGGATTCCTGTCCAAAAAAATTTGTCTTCTTTGATTCAATTCCCTTGTTGTCTCTTTCAGTTGTTGGCTTCCATGTAATTAATCTACGCAACTATTTATATAATTTAGGATATGTTGATTATGGCATATGCATTCGTAATAAGGAATGAAGATCAATGTCGATATAAGTCCTTCAACCGTAGGTCATTAGTTACATTACTCTCTCTCTCTCTCTCTCTCTCTCTCTCCGCCCTTTAATCTTCTTAGCTTGATATCTTTAATGTACAGGTCAAAAGTATTACCACAATACAAAGACACTGATATCACAATGGGAGCGCCCTAATTCATTAGAGCAGGTTGGCTCACAGCAGTCTGTCAGCGTTGTTTCAGAAAATGAAGCTAATGGGATTTGGAGTGATCAGGCATCCATGTTAGGCAAATGCATGGGCTGTGGTGGTTGGGGAGTGGCACTTGTGCAATCATGGGGTTATTGCAATCACTGTACACGGTTTGGTGATCCCTCTCGTTGTTGCAAACAAATTTTTGACTATATCCTTTTATCTGATTCGTATTTTGGCTATGTTTAAACCTAGATTGTGAATGCAATGGTACGATTCTAGAAGGTTTTATGATATTTGGATTTCTAGAAGGTTTGGTTAGTTTATTGTCTCTGCCAATAGTACGATTCTGCTTATTTTTCTACAACTTGTGCTTTACTCTGATGACGCGTGTTCCTTGCATTGTGCCAGAGGACCTTGGTGCCCTGGTGCTCCTCGAGCTTTTTTAGAACACTGTTTGAAATCACTTTAGGTACCAATACTCAATATCGCACATGAAAGAATATAAATGCATCCTTGGAAAAAAAATCAAGAAGTAGGTTCTTCTTGACCTATCCTGCATTCCTCCTAGATTGCATTATCTTTAACATTCCCGGTGCAGAGAAGTGGTGTTATAGCTTGATGTATATTTTTGGGCCCTTTTCCTAATAGAGTAATTAAATTTTTTTTTTTTGATCAGCTAATAGACTAAGCTTTTGGACAATTGGTGATCTAAGATGCTATCAGAACTTTGGTTTCTATGAGGTCTTAAACTCAAGTCTCTTGGTTTGCATGATGTCTCTCTCTCACTGTTTGGATAATTGCCTCTTTACGTGCAGTAGGAGTTCGCATGTGAGGGAGGGTGTTGACACCTATACATGCATTCTCATAACTTAAGTTTTTGGGACAGTCAGTGATCTGAATGGTAGTGCTATTGCAAGTAATCATCTGATAAGAATAACCTTTTATTCAATGTCTGATTTGGGCTCCACGTTAGCATTATTTTAGGGGTTAGCTTACTATGTTCTGTTAAATTTCATGATAAGGTTACTGGACTTTACAATTAGCTCAAGTTCCATCTTGTACTACATTTCAATTTGGTGTCTTCGTAACTGAAATGAGGTTATAGGTGGTGTTGTTTAATATGCATGCATGTTTCTTCTTTAATGCTTTCCTTCACAATCAATGCCCGTTACCTTCTATATTATTATCATTTATACTCTCATCATTGGCTTTATCATCATCGCCTCTAGCTGTGATCGTTAGTATTATCATAATTTGGTGAAGGATATTGCTTCTGTATTTTAACTAATTTTAAATTTGATTTGGAATGTAGAGTTCTCAACCTCCCTCAAAGCAAATTCTTTCCAACTAGCGGGGGTTTCCAACAGCATACCACTGATTCTACAAATTCCAATGAAGGTCCAGGAAAAAAGCTTTCCAAGCAGAGGTATTCTAACTTTTCTTGAAGCTTGAGATCTTGTGTTTTTCCTGCCAAATTGCCTTAGCCTCTTGCTGTCTCAATGTTTTAATTGTGATCTGTAAACTCAAACAATTGTATTGAGAGGCAAAAGATTAGGGTTCTCTTCTCATTACGTAGTACTTATACAAGAGGGAAAAAGATAAAATTACACTATGACCCTAAACTACTAATCTAATTACACGAG
>JAXBDA010005230.1:6557-25307 GCA_036023075.1 Gaultheria prostrata
TGCAATATGCATCATGCTGCAACCTTTCGATGATCCCATGTGCTTTTCATTTGCTATTACATATAAGTATTTTTGCCAATTTACTTTTAAAAACTTCTAGTGTGTGTTCCGTCATCTTTTATTTGACACAGGATTACCAAATCGAGGCCAAAAATCATCCAAAGTGTCTTCCTTGGATGCTAGAGGGAGTCAAAGGTTTGGAGCCTTACGCTACTGGCATTCCCATTTGATGCTACTAGTCAGCTGGGTCACACTCCTCATTTTGGTGAAAATCAGTTATTCGTCCAATGCGCCTGATGTCGAAGGTACAGTCCTATTTCAATTTTTATTATCACTCTAATCTACAATCTCTTTGTTTTTGAAGCTTGTTTATCGAACTCGTCACTTATACAGTACTTGTCACTCATACAAAGGACTAGTTTCCGAAAATAAGTCACTTGGCTTTTTGGGTTGTCTATATTCAAATTTTTTTTCGCGTTTGGCAGTTTGCATCAAACTTTTGTGGATTATTGATTCGTCTCGACGAGAGGAATCGGAAAAGAAAAAAGATTTTAACTGAAACCCTTCTTTAAAAAAAAATCCAAGAAACTAAAAGTGCTAAAAGTTGGATATTTCCATAATTGTTTACTTTTCCAACTCCTCTCGTTGAGATGAATCAATAATCCACAAAAGTTCGATGCAATATTAACAAACGTGAAAAAAAATTGAATAAAGACAAAAACAAAAAAGCCCTTTTAGCCAAGTGACTTTTTTTGGGAAACTCAGATTATTTTCTGCTCCCCTTATTTCAATCCATTCATCTCTTGAGCATCACTAGTACTTGCATTCACATAACTCCTTGGTTGCTTAATTTTTGGATTCATTTACTTTTTGGATGTTATGCCCCTGTCTAAGGTTATCGGTAACATTGAGTTTAGGATCTAATCATTTTGACTGGAAACATGTCTTGCTTTCTCCCCTCTTACGTTGAACCTCGTGATAAAGGTGTCTTGTTCTTCAACTTACGAAGTGTTCTAAAAGTTGGCTTGGGCGGCCACGCAACGCCTAGATTTTAGGGCCTAGGCAATGATTAGGTATTTTATTCATTAGTTGGAAATTAGCCGGGGATTCATCGGCTAAGCGGGATCTTATCAAAGTTATATTTCGTAGTTTCTTAGAACATTTAACCTAAACACTTGAGGACAATCTATAGCAGCACTCTAATTACATTCTTATGTAGTGAGCACCAGAGGAAAGATTTATTGATATACGAGCAATTTAGGCACCATTTGACGTAGAAACTGTAAAGTTATCAATTGTCCCAAAAGCTTAAGCTGGTAGGAAATAGGCCCAACAGTGTATATTAAGCTATTTAACACCTTCCCTCACGTGCAACCCCGTCTTGCACTTGGTGATGCAAATTTTCATTAGAACAAGACACAATACGAAGGGGAGAAGCATTATACATACGGGGAACAAATGCAAATAGAGAGACTTGAACCCAAAACCTCTCAGAACTTGAGCTCTAATACCATGTTAAATTACCAATGGTCCCCAAATCTTAAGCTGTTAGGAAATGGGCCCAACAACGTATATTAAGCTATTCAACATGATAAAGGTGCTTTGTGAGAGAGTCAAAGCAAAGGAATATCAATGTGCCAAAAATTCTCCCAAGGGCCATAGTAGGGTCCAATCCATAGTCCCCTGAGGGAACAATTGAGAAACATGTTAATAGAATTCATCTTTATTGAGTGCAATCTCAGAACCTCTCTTATATCCCACACCAAACAATCCCAGAGGCAACATATGTAAAGAGAATCGTCCAACTAATATTTTCCTGATTGTCCCTTCCACTGACTAGGGAAGTTCCAGCGCCATCTGGTTTGTATCTCGCTGCCAACCAATCTAATTCTTCTCTAAGTGTGCACACCAAGCTATGAAGCACTGACACTCCCAGGGTTGTCGTATTCGTGTCCGACACACCGGGGACATGGGACACACTGGCGATATGGGAAAAAGAAACGTATAGGACAGGCCACATGCCGTGTCTATTAAATTTAATTAATTTTTTCCAGGAGATCACGGCGGGGGAAATGTATGGGGACATGACAGGGTTAAATATGCAATCTTTTATTATTTGAGGGATAAAAGTGTGTTTCTTAAAATACTTTGGGTTAAAATATAGCATGATTTAGAGATGACTCATATGTATACATATTGATGCTTCATGCTTCTACATATAAATATGTTTCCTGTGGTATAACAGAGATATTATATGTGGACTTATTTTTGCGGTGTCCCCAGCCGTGTCCGCGTCCCCATTTTCTTAGAAATCCGGTGTCCGTCTGCCCATGCCCGTCTCGCGCTACATAAACCCTGAGCTTATAATTGAGAAGATGAAGGTGAATTGAGTTAACATCTTCTTCATATGACAACATATAGCTTGGAAATTAGTTAATTTTATGTTTACATTTAATAGCATTGTTCATTCCTTGAATATTCAGTTATCATCCTTGTAGTAAATAATGTTAGTAAACATATTTTGTTTCTCTTCGCATACTCTTACAAAGTTGTAACTTCGTTCCTGCCACCATGGCCCTAAATTTCTTCCATATCTGATGGCTGGCACCCTTTTTTCTACTATTGATTCAGGTGAAGCTTTGATTGAGTTTCTAACAGCTCTAAATGATTCCAATCGGATAATTACCGATTGGAATGATCATCTTGTCAGCCCATGCTTTAGTTGGTCTCATGTCACTTGTAACAATGGAAATGTTGTATCATTGTAAGTATTTCTTGTAACAAGATATATTTTTTCGTTAGTTGCATCGCACACAAAAACCCTTTTTTCTACACCAAGGTTTGTATTTCCAATACAATTATATTGCATAACTTGCAATATAGTATAGATATC
Organism: Gaultheria prostrata; assembly: GCA_036023075.1. Lineage (NCBI taxonomy): Eukaryota > Viridiplantae > Streptophyta > Magnoliopsida > Ericales > Ericaceae > Gaultheria > Gaultheria prostrata. The sequence continues at coordinate 9,451 of JAXBDA010005230.1, forward strand.
GTTTCAAATTAATTTAGGAATATATTAATTTCCAGGAGCTTGGCCTCAAAAGGATTTTCAGGAACCCTCTCACCCTCGATTACTAAACTGAAGTATCTGGTTGGCTTGTAAGTCTTCAGTGCGTCCTTGCACCATCTGCTTACATATGAATGGCTTTCTTATGATATAGCTGCATGAATTTGAATCAAACTGCTCCTTACAGTTCTTTGATGTACTATAGAGTTTTTTAATGATGGGAATTGAGTTCAAGGCATTGACCATATGTTAGGGCTGTGGCCATTTGTGCTATCCTTCTTCCCCTTCTTATCCATCCACGTCATCACCCTCTAGCTTTCTTTTTTGCCCTCTTCCCACATTATAGACTTGGGGATTCCATCGCTCTCCCCCTTCTCCCCACAGTCCTCTCCTCTCTCCTCTTTGAACAACACTATCTCGGGTAACCACCCAGAAATACACGCGCACAACACCCCAATTAAACAAAGCATTTCCTATTTTGTGCATATAAAAAAATTGAATGGTTCAAGAAGTGTGAAGAAGTAGAAATTTCCTCCATGTTTGGTTATGGTTATGCAGAGTGTTACATCAACGTCAATAACGTTTCTGTTAAGTTACCAGTGATCCCAAAAGCTTAAGCTGTTAGGAAATGGCCAACAATGTATATCATGTTATTCAATATCCTCCCTTACTCACGTGGAGATGCAAATTTTCATAGAAACAGAGAAGCAGAATGCGAATGAGAAAAATGCAAACAGAGAGAATTGAACCCAAGACCTCTTGCAACCAGAGTTCCGATACCATGTTAAGTTATAAGTAATGTTAAGCTCTGATACCATGTTAAGTTCCAAGTAATCCCAAAAGCTTAAGTTGTTAGGAAATGGGTCCAACAATGTATATCAAGCTATTCAACAGTTTTTATGTGCCGTTTTGCATTTTCTCACATGTCATTCTTTTGAATGTTTTAATTGATGAAGAATTTGGCTTTTATAACATGATTGATGCTTCTTTTATTATCTTGATTGGTTGTCAAAAAACAATTGAATGTCTCATCGGTCAATTTCCGTGCAGGGAATTACAGGATAACAATCTATCAGGCGTGTTACCTGATTATCTTGGCAGTATGGCCCACCTTCAATACCTGAATCTTTCCCACAATGATTTTAATGGTTCCATACCCACTTCTTGGGGCAATCTATCCAGTCTAAAGCATCTGTAAGCCTGCTTTCTCCTTCTCGAGCAAATGACTATTCTAAGTTACTAAAAAGGAAAGAACAAAAAGACTTAATAAAGATATTATTTGGCTGGCATGGGAGTGAGTGTGATTTGCATTAGATTTGGAAATTTCAACTCTTTGTATATTGTAGTATAAAAAAATTTTGCTTGTCCTGAATCTATTATCTCATCTCCTTCAGGGTGCTTAGCAATAACCGCTTAAGTGGATCTGTTCCTGATACACTTGCAAATGTTATAGGCTTAACAGAACTGTAAGGAGTCTTTAGTCAACTTTTACGTTGCCATTTGTGTTGGTTACTTATGTGCTTTCCTAGCTGATCACTGCCCGATGAATTGTTTTGGTTCACAGAGATCTCTCATCCAACGAGTTAACTGGAGGAATCCCAACAAAGTTGTTTTCCTTGCCGACATTCAAGTAAGTTCATTAAACATTTTTCTCGGTAGACTTTCAAGTAAGTTCATTAAACATTTTTCTCGGTTTCAACTTCTGAACGTTATATAATAAAAGAACTTTCAGTCATTGAAAAAGTGACCTGTAATGTTTGATTACTTCCGTGAGTGGATATAGGTACTTTTCTCACAACATATTATTCCTGTTTACCTGGTTCATTAAGTGAGAAAATGAAGGACCAAAGTATTTCATCAGTTCTTCATTGAAGGTCCAATTTTTTTTTTTCATACTGATGATGTCTTGTGTGTAAGAAGTGATGTTTATGTAGTTTGTTAGTTCCTTTTGGGGGTTTGCTCTTCAAAATAGTTTTGAATTGTTTGATGACCTGCAAGTAAGATCTTGTTAAAACAAAACTGCCCTGACTCATAATGTGATTCTAGCTGCTGTAAAAAATTTCCCACTCTTTGCTTGATCTGATTTAGTCATTCAGAGGGAAACAGTAAATAAGTGTTTGACCATACAATCTTTCACTATAGAATGCAGACAATAGTTTGTTAGAATTGCAATTCTGCTTTAACTTTTCTTGGTTGGAAAATGGTAAACTCCGCCCTTGGGGTGGAGGATAATGTGTAAAATATGTATCGATATCCGAGAAAAGTGTATTAATATCCGTGAAAGTGTATTGTTATCCGTGAGATGTGTATTGAAATCCGAACTCATTTGTCTTTATGTTCATATTACCCTCCGCCTAATGGGCAGAGGTTAGCAAAACCCTTCTTTATTTAACTAACTAGAGACAGCTCAGCTCGAAAAAGCCTTTTCCCTACTACATGGGATCAGCCACATAATCTTGTTCAACAAACTTGGTCAAGGGCCATAAACTCAGTTAAAATGCAAGCTAGAATGTTTTTCGTCGTATCTGGACCCTAATTGGTTTTGGTCTCCCTTGACCTCCTCCACTACCTTAAATGTGAATGGTATCACTTTACCAAAATTTCAAGTCTCCACGCTTGTGGTTTGGCATGTTCTAGTTCTATTTCAGAGCTTATAACTTCTATATGGAAATTGTCATATGTGGTCAAAGCTGACAGAGTTGCAGTAGTAAGATCCAATTTTGTCCTATAATTTTCTCAAGACTGAGATTTTGTTTTGCTGGACATTTATGAAAACCATTGGCCTACTTACACTCTTTGCACACTTATCCGACATAACTGTTGAGGAGTTCATCTGTCCAATGTTCTTGCAGAATTAAGGATTGTTAGGAGCATGTATCGTGGCATTGTTTAGTCAATGGCAACTGCAGTGTTGTTTGGCAATTACCTGGTTTTAATCTGTGTTTCATTGAACTTGGAAATTGCTGGAAGTATGGGATTGAACTACATTCTAATGCCACAAAACAACTCTAAATCAGAAATTTGAAAACAAGGTTGTAGACGGAAAGGCTAGTGCCAACATTCATTCTCACAAAATAATCCTGCATGCGCTAAGAACAGATGAAAAACAAAAGGAACGGAGCTACTTTATTGATCTATCACTGCCATGGATCTCTCCTAATAACTAGATTATTCAATTCGTCTGTCTGTATTTAAGATGTGTTGGTCCTGTCGGCATATTGCTGTAATTTTTTAGTTTCGTTGATAGATCTGAGTATATTAAAAAAGATTTTTGTTATTCTTATTGTAAAAGGTTCCACTAATATATGAGCAAATTCATTTCTTTACCACATCAGGAGACCACAAAATTATTAGACATGGTTATTTTTTCTAGATTGTGCTTTACTCCTTGATCTCATACTTCACTTACTTCAGTTATTCAGGAACTCGCCTTTCTTGTGGGTCTAGCTTGCAGCAACCTTGTGTTTCTAGTTCCCCCATTCCAGGTTACACTTTTGACTGTTTAACATTCTGCAATTTCTATCAAGACAATCTCTGTTCTAACCTAACATTCAGATCTTGCAGCAGTTTCCTCCAGGAAATCAAGACTTGAAATTGTCATTATCAGTCTAAGCTGTGGTGCTTTCATTCTTTTGTTACTTGGGGCTATCTTCGCACATCGATACCGTAAAATGCGTAGAGTCAGGGATGACAAATTTGTAGATGTTCCTGGTGAGTTCTTCTTTTTGCTTTTTTTTTTTTTTGAATCGCCATTATTAGATAGCTTGATATATATTGTTGGGCCCCTTTCCTAACAGCTTAAGATTTTGGATGAGTTGGTAACATGGTATCAGAGCTCTGGTAGCGAGAGGTCTTGGGTTCAAGTTTTTCTAATTGCATTTGTTATCTGTTTGCATTATGTTTCTCCCATTCGTATTCTGTTCTGCTCTATCTCCGAAAATTTGCATCTCTACGTGCAAGACGGAGTTGCACTCGAGGGAGGGTGTTAGATAGCTTGATATACATTGTTGGGCCCATTTCCTTACAGTGTAAGCTTTTGGGAGAGTTGTTAACGTAACAGCCATAACTAGTGATATTGTGCCAATGTGTATGATACCAAAAACTTCTTTGATGCTGATTGGGCGGGTTGTCCAGATACGTGACGTTCAACCTCTGGCTATTGCGTGTTCTTGGGCCCAATCTCATTTCTTGGAGTGCCGAGTTTCTGGTCCTGACCTCGACCCCAAGGCAAGAAGGAGAGACTTCCTGCGCCCAGACGCCAACTGCTGGAGTCCGATTCATAATATGCCCAAAGCAATTCACTTACTATCATTTAGCCTAGGAATATGGTCCCTAGATAGACATCACTAGTTGAAAAGATTTGAGCATCAGCTTACCAAGGTTGATGTAAATAGCTGGCTATTAAGACCTCTCTTCTAAGAATTGGACCTCGTTAAATTGAATTATGAATGGGCAATTTCTCAATGTCATTAGTGTTTTAGTATTTAACATTATCTGCTTCTACCTAAAGGAACCCTAACTATTTTTGTCATACCCCACTGGCCCACTTAGGGAAGTGACGGACCAGGAACCACAAGCCTTGTCCCGCAGAACACACAGCCTTCAACATAATGATTATCGTGCACTAACTAGAAAATCGTAGACAACCAAATTTTTATGTGGCCCCATCCGATTTCCCCATTTTTGATAGTCGTGCATTTAATCAAAAAAATATACTATACGTATTCTGATGATTTTTTTTTTTTTTGAAGTTTCTTTCTACCAATCAAAAGAACTAAGTGAGATCTTTCGATTGTGAAAAAAAAAAATCGAAATAATTGGTTTCTCAAAAATACGTTATTTTCTTTATCAAAATGAACATGCATATGGAACAAAGATAGTTATAAGGGAAGGCCAAATATGTATTACTCATTATTGTGGGACATAAACATCCCATCAATCAAAATCTAATCAACGGTTCCGATGCACCATGAGTGAGAAAATAAATCTGGATGTCAATAATAATAATTTTGCAAGAACCTGTTCCACATCTAAAACAGTGACCTCTACATGGCTTTTTAGTAAGCGATATAAGTTATTACAAATTACTTGGGCTTACGGTTTAAGCATTTGGGGTCATGTTCTTAGGCCGCACTATGCTATTGGGCTAGGGGTCTACTTGGGACATTACAATTTTTGTCATAATACCCACCCCCTCCAAAAAAAATAAAATTAAATTGAACTGACCCACTCTCTTTTTCAGTATTTGCTACGAAAAATCACCTAGGACGTCATAAAATTCCTAAATAATTAATAAAATTGATTTGACAACCCAAAGAAAGAATTCTTCTGTGAAATAAATTCTGGCCTTACGGTCAGAGTAAAAACCAATTTATTTTTTGTGTTGTACTCTTTGAAGTAAATGAAGTCATCCCAACAAACCGCTTTATATGTTTGCTTATATTAAGGATCATATTTCATGTCTTAATCTCCTCCTTTCATGGCATTATTTTTTAGAAAAGCAAACTGATTATAGCTGATTATGTCTTCTGGTGAGGTTGACAGTTGGACTTTTTGGCACTTCAGGTGAAGATGAATGCAAAATTTCCTTCGGCCAGTTAAGAAAATTTTCCTGGCGTGAAATCCTACTGGCCACTGACAATTTCAGTGAAAGCAACATAATTGGGCAAGGAGGCTTTGGAAAAGTCTACAAAGGTGTTCTTTCAGACAATATAAAGATTGCTGTGAAACGTCTCACGGATTATCATAGTCCTGGTGGGGAGGCTGCATTCTTGAGGGAAGTTCAATTGATAAGCGTCGCAGTTCACAGAAATCTGCTCCGCCTGATTGGGTTCTGCACCACCTCATCTGAGAGAATTCTTGTTTATCCATTCATGCAAAATCTCAGTGTTGCATATCGTTTAAGAGGTATTTTACTTCTAAGCACTACAGTCTACACTTAATGCCAGACTTTTACCTTATTGACGTAGATTAGCACACCATTCAAATGAGGTCTCTCGTTGAGTTTGTTACTTTTAGAAAGTAAAACCTATTGAATACTGGCAATTTTAGATTTTAAACATGAAGATGGTTGACTTTTGGAATATTTATATCTTTAAGTAAGAAAAAAAAATGATGATTAAAACTCGAACTGCTTTTGAAAGATGCTATTTATGGATACTTGAAGAACAGATGCTTGTTTTATGTTTCTCTCACTATAGCTAATCATGCCAGCATAGTTATTTTTTATGCTACTTGCTCGCCCCTACACGGTTGGCTGCCTTTCCAATCTACTAAGCCTAAGGCAAAACTATGTATTGAAAAGAATCTATGGTGGGAATTTAAAAGTTCATCTCATTTTAATTTCCTTGTTGCCTTCCATGATCAGATTTTTACAGTTGCGGACCAGTATTTGGATCCTTCAGGGATGCGTAAATACCCTAAACTTTCGAAATATGGAATATCAGCTTAAAATAACTGCAAGGAAAATCTTAATTTTCTTACAATTGATGGACAAGTTTTAATGATTGTGGTTGCTATTTTCTTTGCTCAAGTTGTGAAGCAAAGTCCCACATCGCATGGGTACCAAAGTAATATGAAGTATATAAGCGTGAGGGAACCCTCACTTCAATAGCTAGCTTTTGGGGTTGAGTTCTACCTAAGACCGTGTAACACAAGTAGGTTCAAATTTTGAAGAGAAGTTTAGACTTGAATCTTGATTATTGAACGGCTTGATTTTTTTCAGTATTTGATAATTTACGATGCTTGACAACTTTTCATGATTCTTTGATAAGTAAATGACTGAAATTAATCCCCTTAATCAGACCAAAAGGAATAGAAAAGAAAACAGAAAGCAACTTGTAAGGATTGTTGGATAAATTATATACAGGAATTAACTAATGGAAATTTTGCAATTAGTATTAACTATTTTGTCATGAAATCTTTACCATTTCTGTCTATTATCTAGATGCCTTTTGACATTTCCCTTTGAATCCCTTTTACGAGAATGTCGTCAATTCATTTAAGGTCTTTTGACGCTGGAATGTTTAAATGGTAGGGAGAGCAGAAATTGTAATTCAAGCGTAATCTGCAAATTATATCTCCATTTGTTGTTCATTTGGGGAGTTCCAACTTTCTAAGAGGACACACAACTAATGCACTCATACTAAAATCAAAAAGTTGTAATTTATCATATTTTCCTTTTCTTTAAAAGGCTCATAAACAATCAAAAGTTGTACTTTAACTTGTCAAAGAGGACTTACATTCTTGGACATCCAAAACTGGAAAGGACTGACAATAGATGTGTAAAAAGGAAGAAATCTAGGGTACGTAAATCAAGAATAGTTGACTAGGACAAGAATAATGAATGATTAACTTGAGGACTAAGTGGAGAATCTATGGACTGGTGAGGAACAAGGCTAGAACAGTCGGAAGAACCCTTGGCAGGAATTCGTCACCCCAATCAAAACAAGAATCAAGTGCGACTTCTCTCTAGAAAGTGTGTCTCTCTCTCTAGAATCGCTCTTTGAATCCGTCTAATCGTCCTCCTCAAAATGTGAGGAGGATGCCCTATTTATAGGCCACTCGATCTCTCCTCTGGGCCGAGTGGACTAATAAACTCTGGACCCGTGTTGCACAAATCGTGCGCGAATATTCCTTCTGTGCCGTCAGGCCATGACCCTCGCGACACCCGCGGTGGTCCCGTCGGTGCTACTCTGCGAGTGCCTCTCTGCAACAAACCCTTGTTCCTAGCCACCAAGCCACAAAATCTCTAGTAATCCCAAGTGAACGGCGTGGTCAAGGGTCTACCTCGCCATCACCACATGAGCGGCATGGTCATGAGCTCCTCGGTCGTGCCAATCCCGCGACCAAGCCTCTAAATGGCTTCCCCTCTGGCCCAACGAAGTCGACCGGGGCGGAACATATACTCCAGGTCAAATCATCTTTGGAGGGCCGACGTCTATCTTCCCCATGCCCTAAAATCTCATGGAATCGCAATCGATTCCCTCATCATCGTCTCTCGTCCGAGACTCGAATGGCATAGGCCGTGGCACCATCGGGTCGCCTCTTGATCGAGGCAACCCTGCCTGTGACTTGAAAATATGGCTAAGTATTGAAAAACCACTTTTTCAAAAAAAGTCTCGATTGGCGTGACGAAACCTTTACTTAACTTTATTTTAAGGAAAATAAGTGCTGAAATGCGTTGGTGCTAGAGGACCCGAGTCTGGGAGCTGGTACCTCTAGTTCAACACCCATCCGGGTTTACCCCTATGGGTTCAAGGCCCACACGGCCAAAAGGGGATCTCCGGGGTTCAAAAAGGACACGTAGCCATGGGCCCTCGCGGTCCAAGTCTTCTGGTCATGGACCCCGTAGTCCAGTCCCAGCGGTTTTGCTGTTCATGCGGTTCCGCCCATGCATTCAAGCCCAGCGAGGACAATACCCATGCGGTTCCAGCGGCTGCGTGGATTAAGGTTCACGCGGGTCCAATGTCCATGCGGGTCCATCACCCATGTGGTTCAAGAACTAATCTGGTCATGGGGTTCTCTATACGATAAAGGGTGATCCCGGTCTTGGCCCATGCGGTAAAGAGGCCTACTGGGCTCAAGGGACCTTCGGTTGTAGGCTTGTCTGGGCTCAAGGGACCTTTAGTCTTGGGTCTCCCGGTAATGCTTTCCCGGTTGTGGGTTTCCTAAGTATGGGTCTCTCGGTCTCATGCTCCCGCAGTTGTACCCTCACAGTGTGTCCCACAGTTCGGACCCTTAATCGGGCCCATTCGTCCACATGTCATCTTGGGTCTCCTTGATCGTCGTGCCATGTGTTTGAGGTTTTTACCCTCTTAGAGGATGGAAGGAGTTCTAGATTTAGTGAAACCTTTTTGGTTTCGGAGGCTGTATTTCTCACCATTTCAGAAATATAAAGGAGATGTTTTGCATCAAAAAAAGAATCTGTCACTTTTAAGGCGTCTTTACGAGAAAAATTGAAGTGATTTGTGTTCATACGGTAAATAGCATGTCTCTATTTGAGTTAAACAGAGATGGTGAATAACCTGTGTTAAAGCATCCAACTCAAAACCAATTGGCAATGAGTTAAGAGGCCGCCCAGGCGCATATACTAGCTTCGGAGGTTATAATTAACCAATGTGGGACAAGCTCTAACACTCCCCACACTTGCGACTCCTGACTCGCACATGGTGAGGTAAACAAACGATTCAACACATACGACAACTATCAACCATCAACGACAAACAAAGGGGGAACCAACCATAACATATATATCGTAGACGAAATCAACAGAGAGAGATAATGCAAACGTCTTATGATTACATTAATATGAACGACACGTCTAACACATGGATTCAACAAAACAAACCTGTAAATCTATTCGAACAAATATCTCATTGAGAGAGAGAGAGAGAGAACCAAGGTTGTAGATCCCGTCCCGTACCGGCCGGTACGTCCCGTTCTACAGAGAAACCTGTACTATAGAGGTGTGATTCCGTTCCGGTGAATTTTCCGGCATATACCGGGAGTACCGGCAGGTACCAGCGGCAGCGAGTTCTGGCCTTTCGGTGAGTCCCGGTGGTACGTACCAACCAGTGAAAAAAAAAAGGAAATGGAAAGAAAATAGAGAGAAGGGGCGATGAAAACCAAAACCGATTAGTTCTCCGGTGTATGCCTCGTATCCTGCACAGAGGGAACTGATTATTTTGTAGCTATGGGTCTTTCAGTGGTATTCCGGTGAAAGTCTCCTTGACTCCTTTTCAGTTCACAGTCGGTTTCTTCTTCAGGCTTTCCTTTACAGTCTGAGATGGTGGGGTGAAATAGGGGTTCTCTCTCTGACGCAAGAAAAGAGAAGTGGAGAAGGTGTATTGAAAAATGCACAAGTCTTTATGAGATTGTTTGATACAACATAGCATACCACACTGGCATACCTACATGGAGTACATTGTTTTTAATTTGTAACCTTTTTTGTCCTTTATATTATTTAAGTAGTAAAATCTGTTTGTTAAATTTTCCAACATTAATATTGGTTGGTTTTATAAAATAAGGTCACTATATAACTAAGTAGGATTTATCCCATTTATTTTATGATATGAGAATTTGATGATATGGAAAAAAAAAAAATTGATTTATATAGATATAGTAGTACCGCTAAATCCGAAACGGTACCCGGTACCAGTTGGAAAACCGGTACTCAAGCTGGTATGGGATTCACAAACTTGGATGGAATGGCAGTTAGCGTTTCGGAGTTGCAAAGATGATAGAGAGAGAGAGAAACGGAACGGTTAGGGTTTTGGAGTTGGAGAGAAGATAGAGCGAGGGCGAGATTTTGTAATTTGGGACGCGAGTGGACAGTAGGCCTTACGAAAATACATAGTGGGCCTTATGAAAATACATAGTGGACCCGAGACTTTAGTAAAACCCTATAATGGACCTCCCAAAAATTGGCCCATGAAGAATTGGGTCTGCTTCAAATAAATTTCCAATAATTCTTCTTTACATGATCAATCGATCCCTGAACTCCTTTCAGTGACATTTTAGATTAGGTTATTTAGTTTCTTTTGTCTCCAACTGGTAAATAACAGAGTATTATGTTGAAGCGTAGTTGAAATGGCTATCCATCAGTATTTACATTTACATCTTTGTAACGAGCTTCTTTCTCTCCATCAGTTGTATAATTTGAATATCAGCATGAATTTGAGTAGAAATACTTTACGATTAATTGCTCTCTCTTTTTCTTAAATTTGACAGACTTAAAACCTGGAGAAAAAGGCCTTGATTGGCTCACAAGAAAACGTGTGGCTTTCGGTGCTGCCCATGGATTGGAATACCTGCATGAGCATTGCAATCCTAAGATCGTACATCGTGATCTAAAGGCTGCGAATATTCTTCTGGATGATGATTTTGAAGCGGTACTTGGTGATTTTGGGCTTGCAAAACTAGTAGATGCAAAGTTGACTCATTTTACAACTCAAGTGCGTGGAACCATGGGACACATCGCCCCAGAATACTTGTCTAATGGAAAATCATCTGAAAAGACAGATGTGTTTGGATATGGTATAACTCTTTTGGAAATCATAACTGGTCAACGTGCAATAGATTTCTCCCGGCTTGAAGAAGAAGAGGATGTTCTATTGCTGGACCATGTAAGTTCTTGTGCTTCCTTTCTTGTATTATTAGATACCCATTTGTCTTCTCTAGTTCTCTGTTTCTTTTTCTTTCTATTTATTCACTTCCTTATTTTCTTCCCCTCTTTGTTTGGGCTGAAAGAAAGCAAAGAAATCCATGTCCATCACTGGGCTATTTGCTGCGGACATATGTGAAGTATTTGTCCAAAATCTCAGAACAGTTAGGATTTTAGAATTTTCATTTTGTTCTAAATCCCTAGTCCATTTCCGTCTTTCCTAATTATCAATCTGTATTCCTCTTGATTAATCTCACTATTCTCTACTTATTTTTAGCCGACCCCAATTGATTTGGGACATAAGGGTCAGTTTGGTTTGGTTTGGTTTATTCTCTACTTATTTTTCATTCAAGGCATTGCAGATTTATGGTTTTGGCCACCATGAACAGCCTAACAGATTTTTTTAAAATAATATTTCTTTTGTCCTTTATGTGGATTTTCAATATCATTTTTTGATCCTACCACCTCTGTTGCTCATGTCAGCTATCCTATTATAGATTTTCTTGTTTTCAAGAAAGATGGGATAACAGTGAATTAAAGGAGGCCGTTGTGAATGACCCTGACCTTTTAGGTTATTGAGATTGTGACAATAATAGTTCATCAAACAAAGTGTTTTCGCTGGCGGTTGAACATTTCAAGTCATTATTTTGATGGAAACATTTTCGAGAGAGAAGGAACAAAAGATTTATCTTATAAGCTTCTTTTCAATCTGCGCATATATATATATATATATTAAAAAAAAAGATTAATACTACAACACTTGTGGTGAACTAACTTAACTGTTGCACAATGAATGATTATCCCACTTTAATAGACCCAATGCCAAATAGCGGGCTTACCATTATTCTGTTTCTCAATAAACACTATACGGAAGTTTTGTTTGGTTCTGGATTTGTGAAGGGAAATCTTTTCATTCTGTTTTTCTTAGTAAGCACACTAACAAGGCTTTGCTTGGATTTTGGATTGTGGACGGAAAAAGGAGGAAGTGAGCAAAAACTATTCAAGCACACTAATGTTGTCCTTTCTTTTTGCTCCATTAATTTCTTTCTTTGTTTTTTTTTTTTTTTGAGAAACGCCTAACTAAAAAATTTCATGGCAATTACTATTCAAACGGTTAGATGATTTCCTACTTTTTGCATCTTCTTTCTTTCCCTCCACCAATCATTTTCGAAGTCCAAGATCCAAACACAGCCTAACTGAAACTTCATGGCTACTTTCTTTGACTACGGTGTTTCTTTATATGCTTTATTCATTTTGCTGAAGAACAACTTGGATTTACTCATTCAGGTCAAGAAACTGCTTAGAGAAAAGCGGCTGGAAGACATTGTGGATGAAAACTTGAAAGAATACGATCCCAAAGAAGTAGAGACTCTAGTTCAAGTTGCATTACTCTGCACACAAGGTTCACCAGAAGATCGTCCAAAGATGGCTGAAGTGGTAAGTATGCTTCAAGGAGAAGGTTTAGCAGAGAGATGGGCCGAATGGGAGCAACTTGAAGAAGTAAGAAATCAGGAATGCTCCCTTTTGTCTCATCGATTTGAATGGGCTGACGAATCCTCAAATGACCAAGAAGCTGTGCAGTTGTCACTAGCAAGATAGAGAGATTTTGGAAAGATGAATTGAAGTCCGAGTAAAATAGTTAAAGTATAGGAACCAACTTAAGCACTATTTTACATGATATGATGAGCTTGGAACCCTTTTTTTGTCACCATGATGGTTATCTTGTAAAATAATTTTAGAACCAACTTCTTTTTGTTCGTAATTCAACTGCAGGTTTTGTTTATCTTTGTACTGCAGCAAAACCCTGCAGGTATAGTGTTAGAAAGTTTCCTTATGCTTGTTTTTTGTTGCATTTTAACTCTCGCTCTTGCCCCTTTTTTAAGGTCCACTTTGTTGATAGGTTTGGTGCATTTTCACTTGTTCATTTCTTGACTATCTATTTGTTTGGAGTAAAGATCGGTGGGTAGTGAATTTTTTTGTGAAATTTGTTGTGGGTATTGTAGAGCAAGTGTCTAGTTGATGAGGTTTCGGTATATACTTGTTGCACTTTGACAAAATTAACATGACACCCTTTGAGAATAGCATTGCACCAGAATGAGGACGATTGGGTTAGCAGTGACGTCTAATCAAACTTTTTGTTGGGGAAAAATAACCATTGCTCCTTTTACTAACCAATGTTGCACATTGATTGAATTAACATGGCACCCTTTTTTAGAATATTATCACATCTGAATTCAAACTCAAATTTACTCAACAAATCCAAATGTGACTTTTCAAATGAAAAGGCATTCGACAATGGAAACATCCCTAAGATTTACCGGTTTGCCAACGAGAGAGAGAGAGAGAGAGAGAGAGAGCGCCCCAAGGATTTACAAATCAACACATTGGGGAAGAAGACCTAAATGGAAATACATAGTACCTGATTTGGGGGTGGTTTTCTCTAAAGTTTCAAGCTAGGGGTATTTTTGTCTGGGTAAATCAGGATGCCATGGTATTGTGATTATTTATCCTCTTGCATGAGCTTATGATTCTAAAAAAAGTGCAAAGTTGAGAATAGTTGCACCTTCTTTCACTGAAATGTAATTCCCCCATAGCATTCGTGTTTTAACTCGGTACAAACTACTCTACTTGACAAGAGAGGAGCAAAGGTAATTGTGCAACCCTTTAAAGTATGGCTCCACTTGACAAGAGAGAAGTATAGGCATGACAAGAGAGAAGGATAGGCATTACAGCTCTGTTGTATGAATGAGATCCCATTTGCTCAAGGCAATTATAGCTTTGTTCTGTGAATGAGGTCCCATTTGCTTAGTCATATTTCAATCCATGAATCAATAAATTGCAGTTCGCGAATTTGATGCGCTTTCGTCCTCATTTCGTGAAAACACGCCCTAGAGCACAGAGCGGGACCTCTTATGCTCGAATCTAGGGGTGCCTAGCGGGTTAACTTGTAACAACCCGCCACCACCTTGCATAATATTGTTCGCTTTGGCCACTCAAGCTCCAAGGACTTCCCAGTAGGGTCACCCATCTCAAGATTGCTCCCAGGGCGAGCAAGCTTAAATGTGAAGTTCCAATGAGCTATGACGCCCGTATGGCTTTAAAAGGCCTTGTGCAAGTTAGAGCATCATCGATTATCTTATATCACAAAACTCCGTTACATCCAGGTGGGTCATGGGTTGTCACACTCTCCGCAACTTATGATGCAACTTCTTTATTGCATATTGGCTCAACAACCTTCCCCCGTGAGGTATATAACACTTAGTTCTGCATAGCACTTTGTTCCAACCCTAGATTTTAGAGGTGGCTCATTCAAGAGGTTGCTCCTACCCCGTAGTCCATTTGTGCTCTTATACTAACTGTACGACCCGTCACCACCTTGCACAATATTGCCGCCTTGGTCGCCCAATCTCCAAGGACTTCCATGTAGGGTCACCCATCCCAGGACTGCTCCCAGGGCGAGCATGCTTAACTGCAAACTTTCAATAAGTGCTTATGACCCAACTTTGCATTATAGAATAGGATTGCCCAAAGCGTAGGGCTAGGTAGTGTGTAGTAGAATACCCGGAAGTATGGGGTCGAATCCACAGAGACCAAATGCACCTTGTCTTGCAAGTGAGGTTTCAGCCTTGAAGCGGCCAACTAAGTTTGTGATTTGGGGTGGAATTCTTTCAACTTCAAGAAAACTTCGAAAGATTTAAAAAGAATAAATTAAACTAAGGCGAAGTCTAGGGAATCATAACAACCATAACTTAGGCAAATTCGTGCCTCTCTTGATAACCGGCTTGGGACATTGTCAAATGCTCCCGAGCGGAAGATTTAGATACTAAAATCAATTTACTAGAAAAGATGTTTAGCAAATATTAGGGTTTGTGTATTCATTTGGCAAACATTTAAATTGATATCACTCTAAGCATCACACGTGTCAAGAAGAACGAACCCTTGACTACGTGAGATCAAAGAGATTAACAAACCTAAACTTTGGTACATAAAAATGAGCCTAACTCTTTGATAAACATGAAATGTTTGTTTTTTTAACGAGAAGAACGGATTAAACCTAAGTCATGGAGTATTAATCACCCCACGACTAAGCCTAGAAAGACTGCTCACTCATTGTAATGAAAAACATGACTTGAAATATAAAGGAAATAAAGAACATGATTAAAACGGAAATAAACTTGATTTCATAGAAGATCTATGTACGAGTTACAACGTTAATACATGAGAAATTAATGGTATATGAAAACTTACAAGGATTCTTGAAGGAAATCAAAGCTTAAGGCTATGGAAGAAAAATGACTTAAAGTAAACTAGGCTAAGGGAGGAAGGAGTAGAAAGAGAAAGGGAGTTGGCTATTTATATACAAGTCACTCTCTCTCATCAAAATATCCAAAAACTTACAAAAGTGGAATACTTTCCATAAAAAAAGCCAAAAAGCTACTTTAAATTGTCAGTAAACAATCATGTATCCATACCAAGTAACACAGGTATCGATAAAGCTCTACAAAAAATTCCTTGTAATGCATGTGTATCGATACCTATTTAACAAAGGTATCGATACCCATTATTCTGTTTAGAATGGACCAAAAGGTATCGATACCTAAGGTTTATAGGTATCGATACACAGCCTTCTAGGCTGGGTCCTTCATCTCTTGGTCACCCCTTGGCCTTCAGTCTTGAT
>JAXBDA010005231.1:0-25303 GCA_036023075.1 Gaultheria prostrata
TTCTTATCTTCTTATCTTCATTTACAACCACTCACATTAGATTTTTTTTTTATCTCCTTACCTTCATTTACAATCACTCATATCAGATTTTTTTTCTTATCTCCTTACCTTCTTATCTATTTATACTACTTCATTCTTCTACTACTTCACACCTCTATTCTCCCACTACTTCATACATTTCACAGAACATCTCCCACTATTTTTCTTTCTTTTTTTGTAATTCATCGAAGAACATTATGGATGGCTACTACTATCTAGATGGTTGGTCATTTGAGAATGATGTTCCCAATGAGGAGAGCATCTCCTACAGTAGTCGAGATTATACACCTGAATTTAGCACTGATCAGGTTAGTTATTTTCATTGTTCTTTTGCATATTCGTCATTTATTTTGAAAGTAGATAAAATATAGTAAGATTGGATAATGTTTTACTTATACATGTTCTTTTTTTTTTTTTTATAGATTTTTGAAAGTAGAGAAGAAATGTTAGATTGGGCGAAAAATGTTGGTCTGGAAAATGGTACTGTGGTGGTTATTAAAATTTTTGTTAATTTAAAAGGCGGCAAGCTGCCGAAGTGCATTCTTGGTTGTGAGAGAGGAGGAAAGTACAAACCGCACCGTGGGGGGGTTGAAAGGCAAATTTTGCATAGGACTACTGGGACTAAAAAATGTGATTGTCCATTTGAGTTGCGAGGTATACCAATACCTCCAGACGATGCCAAATGGGGTTTAAAGGTTTACTGTGGAGTTCATAACCATGAACCGGCAGAAAATTTTGAGGGCCACGAGTACCCATCAAGGCTAAAACCAATGGAGAAACAATTTGTGGTTGAGATGGCCAACAGCACCGCACCTCATGAAATTCTTAGTATTTTGAATCAAAAAGACCTGTCAAACACTACGGGAATTAGAAGCATTTACAACGCTATTCTCATAAACAAGGAAGCAAAATGGGGCGGTCTAACTCAAACTCAGTATGTCTTAGAGCAATTAATTAAGAAAGGATACCTCCATGATTTTATTACAAATAAGGACACTAACGAAATCACAGCTATTGTTTGGGTTCATCTTACAAGTCTAGAGCTATCTGTCAATTTTTCGTCAGTGTTGGTAATTGATGCCACGTACAAAACGAATGAGTATCGGAAACCACTATTGGAGGTTGTGGGTATCACATCCACAAATCTAAGTTACTCGCTTATGTTCGCATATCTTAATAATGAGAGGACAGAGCGAATGACATGGGCCTTGGATACCTTAAAGAAATGGATGGTTGGAAAGGGGGCATTGTTGCCCTTGGTATTTGTTACAGATCGGGATTTGGCACTTATGAAAGCCATTGAAGCATGTTTCCCCACGGCACGTCACATCCTTTGCATTTGGCACATAAATCAGTGCGTAATGAAGAACTGCAGCGCTGCGCTTGGTCATAAGTTTGATGACTTTTACCATTCATGGCAGTCCCTTATTCATTCATCGACCACTTCGTCTTACCAGCAAAAGTGGACTGCCATGTACAAGGAGTATAGCCAATATCCGCGTGTCATAACTTATGTTGCGGATACATGGTTAAGGCCGTACAGAAATCGGTTTATTACAGCATGGACAGATACATGTATACACCTCAGAAGCAATTCAAGTCAAAGGTATAGTCATTTTATAACATTATGAAAAAAGTTTTCTGCATTACATTCTACTTTATAACAAAGTGCATTATTCTATTACAAGGCCGAGGCTGCACACTCGAGGCTAAAGAAGTATTTGGGGAATACCAGCATGTCATCGCTCCAAACATCTTTTGACTGCATAGAAAATATGTTGACAAATGAGTTTGGGGAAATTAAGAAGTCGTTCGAGAAATCTTTCAACATTCCACGCCACTCGCAATTATGTGATGACTTTTTTGATGAAATAAGGTGTCGCGTTTCATTATATGCATTGGAGTTGATCGAATTTGAGCTGGAATCAGCCGCAGACGCCTACCCCCTCCCAGGCGGCTGTTGCGGCTGTTCGATCAAAATAACACACGGATTGCCATGTCAACACGATCTTGCATGTTGCTGTTCCCTGCGCATTCCAATTCCGATATCCAGTATCGACGTTCATTGGCGTAGGCTCTCTATGCACGTGGACGGGTTTAATGACGCGGGAGAACAGACGGGACATCCCGTGTGGTTGACATATTACAGGCGATGAATCCATGTATGCGAAAGCATATGATATCCAGGATTGTTGATATGGCGGATCCATCTCAAAGCAGTGTTCGAGCCCTATCGTACAACACTGAACATGGAGGTCGACCTGTGGGAAAAGTTGAGCAGAGTGCACGGCGCATACCTTCTTGTACAGAAGCATCTACTTCATCATCTAGGACTGCATCTGCATTGAGAGGGAGAGGGAGGGGGAGGGCGGCGAGGGAAAGGGAGAGGGAGAGGGAGAGGGAGGAGGTTGACTACATTCAGTATTTACCTGGGCCATTTCGGCGGTATATGTCCCACACCAAAGACGTCATAGCTAATGGTCATTGCGGATACAAGGCGATAGCCGCACAAATCTATGACACTGAGGAGGACTGGGCTCAAGTACGACATGATCTTGTCGAAGAAATTATTTAGAATAAAGATCTCTACGATGTGCTTTATCCACAAGATGATTTGGCAGATGAGCTACTAACGTCACTGAGCTATTTCCGACGTCCGGCTCCAGAGCCATATTATATGGACTGTATGCGTTTGGGGGTGGTCATTGCATCACGGTACAACTTTCTTTTAAACACATTTAACACGTATGTTGGAGGTTGTTATACTCACTTGCCCCTGAGATCTCCTCCAGTTCCAGTCCAACACCGCAAAGAAATAGATATTGCCTGTATTAGCAATCACTTCGTGCAACTTTTTTTGCACCCTCAACACCTTGTACCACCCATCCCAATGTGGTGGTGGGAGCATGCGTTGGATGAAGCTAAATGATGGGTTACAAGTTATGATCTTAATTCGTGGTTTCAAATATTAGGCGTCGTGCCGGGATCACAATTTGGAGGCAATGTTGATTAGGGTTGAACATTGTCAACGAGATTGTAATATTTATTAACTTTTAAACGTGATTGTAATATTATTCAATTTTAGAAGTTTTTTTGTTAAATTTATTATCATTGTTAAGACAAATTAATTAACTAATTAAAATAATATAAAGTTTCTAAATATAAAGTCAAATTAACCATGATAATAATTAAAAAAACTAATTAAATAAGTTATGACAAATGTAATTTGAGTAATCTTGCAAATGCAATTTGAGTAAATCTAATTAAATAATTAATTAAATAAAATAGAGTAAAAAGAAAAAAAGAAAAAAGAGAAAAAGAAAGAAAGAAAAAAAATACAAAAAGAAAAAATAGAAAAGGAGAAAAAAAGAGAGGCCAAAATAGGCCTTCGTGTGGAGTGCCGAGTGCGTGTGTGTGTGTGTGTGTGTGTGTGTGAGAGAGAGAGAGAGAGAGAGAGAGAGAGAGAGAGTTGGGCCTTTTAAGGAAAGAAACAGAGTTTGGCATGTGAATGAACAAGAGATCTGGGTTGACCATGAATGGAAAAGGCTAACCTTGGGAAAACAACTTATGGATGATTTTTCAAAAAGTTATTTTCTGGAAAATTGTTTTGCGTCCAAATAAATGGAGCGTGAACCATTTCTTTTTTCGGGAAAAAAAACACTGATGTCAACAAGAATCACAACTGCGGGGTGTGATTCAGAATCATTTTAAGGACGATGTTGTACCAACTTCCAATTTGGAACAACCACCTCCAATTGTTTTAAGCATACAAAACAGCAAACGAAGATTGAAGAGAGAGAGAGACCTTACTTACCAGTTCGATTTAAGACTTTGGGCGGGTTTAGAATCTGATCGTGTAGCCTACAAAATTTCGCAAAATATTTTCCGAGCAAAGCCCAAGATTCGGAACTCAACTTCTAAATTCTTTCCATATTCTCGGAAGTTAATTTCTGATTTCTTTGATAATTTTGGAAGTTAATTTCCGAATTCTTTCGATAATTTCCAAACTTAAATTCCTAATTTCGTACTGGTGTTTTCGCTTTTTCGGGACATGGATTTCCGATCCAGTGTTCATCGTTTTATTTTTCCATTTTTAGATTCATCCTCCACTTTCTGGATACATGACAATGAGAAACAGGGGAGAGAGAGATGATGGGATAACAAGTTTGTTTGGCATGACCTAAAGCCCCCCTCTTTTCTCCTCTACCTTCTACATAACACTCCAACAAACGGTTAGGTCTCGGAGCTGCTATGATTGGTGCCGGAGCCGGAACTGCCACGACCGGTGAGATGGGGTGGGAAGTTTCTGGTAATAAAAGAGAGTAAAGGCATATTAGCATGTTTGGTTTTTTTTTAATTGCATTTAGAAAAACTGAATTCGCCAAGTCAAAACAGAATGAAGTAAATAATGAGATGTCCTTCTGAATAATAACTATGGTTCGAATCATATATTTTATAGCGGATCGAAAACCCATATAGTTACGTCTAAAGAGAGTTGTCCGTCCTTTTTGCAGTTCAAAATAAAAAATAAATGAGATATAGATAGATTTCACCTGTGGCAAATTGACATGATAAATTTGACTCCTCTAAAATACCCATTCCAACCAATTTACTCCCCCGTCCCATTTTAAGTGACCTCTTTGGAAAATGTATATTTTTTGAATGTTAAAAAATGTAATACCGTAAAATGTCTGACACCTTTAAAATACCCATTCCAATCAATATATCGTCAGATTTCGTATTTGAGTGGGGTTTCACTTTAAGGGTGAGTTTCCCACTTGATAAAATCAGATTTTATCAAGAGTTGATTTTATCAAGTAGGGAAAAAAATCTGATAAAATCTCATATTTTTGTACTAAAAATTTGAGATTTTATCAGATTTTTTTCCCCACTTGATAAAATCAACTCTTGATTTTATCAAAACTTGATAAAATCTGATTTTATCAAGTGGGAAACTCACAATTTTAAGTTATGGGAAGTAAAGGAATGAAAGGAAAATTTTGACTATCACATGTCAAATTTGGCACATGTCAAATTAAGTGAAATAACACTTAAACAATTGTCTGTTAGCCTAAGCACTTAAACAGCTGTGCTAAAATGCCATTCCAGTCAAAATACCCATCAAAATACCCAACCAAAATTGAGAAAATCACGTCCAGCAGCTTAGGTAAATGTCTCGATAAGTGAACCTTAGCTATAGTGTTTTGCTATATACCCCTAAGCACTATTCATAGCTATTCCTTTTTTCATTCTTTTACCTGTCACACTTTTTTCTCTTTGTCCTCTCTTTTCCTCTGCCACGTGGCCCACCACCCCACACACACACACACTCTTTCATCTCTATTGTAATAATATTCTATAATGGGAGTAGAGAATTTATAATATTTAATAGGAGTAGAGAAGATGATAAATAAGATTGTTAGAGTGTTGTAAAAGATTGGGTAGCTAAATGCACTGTTCATTAGCAATTTTACCCAAACTTATACCCAAGCTGATGTTGATGCTCTTAGTTGGAATTGACTCATGTGTCAATTCATTTACTTAGCATGTCATCTTAAATTTGACAATTTTTAGTTGTAGATGCTCTTAGACTTTACATAGATTCACTATCAATCCATTAGGACGACTCATCTTCTAAATACTAGTGTGAGGGTTGCACACAAGGCGCGCAACATTAGGTCCAATACAAATTTTGTTCTCCTCTCGTGTCATAGTATAGCAATCGTTACAAATATGCTGAATAAGTTAGCGAAACACAATAAGGAGAAAATGACTTGCATCATAGTTCTTACAAAGCCTTGGTAGCCCTAATTTAATATTTCCTCCGTCTCTTTTTTAAGTGTATTGTACTCTTAAGTGCATGTGTTGTTAAAGACAACATATGAGAGTGCTGATAAAGTCAACGTCGTATGTTGGAACATAAAAGTGGTTTAAAGATCGGTCCAAAGTTTCTCTTCATTAAATGCAAAAACTCTTTGTATCTAGCCAAAGCTGCTTCAAGAAGGAGATTTTTGTTTATACGGTCTGGAAACCTGTTCAAGATAAGAGAGAAAAAAGGGAACAATTCTCTCCTGAAACTATCGTGCTATCGTTCCTAGCCAACTATTGGTGTGGACGATTTTCGATTGACTTGTGATATCACCACAAGGCAACCCTCTTATGACCAGCAAGTCTAATTCCTTGAACATACCTTAACAATGATGGCACAAAGTCAGAAAATAGAACACATTTAGTATTTTATTTTTCAAAATAAATACAGTTCATATGCAATGCATGCATGGGCGGCGTTTGATGTTGTTGGAAATTTTGCCCAAAGCTTCTCCTTTTCCCTTCCTTTAACTGATGTGCATTTGGGATCATTTTGATTAAAATTTTCATAACGAAATGATTAATTCTATTAGTCATAGTAAAAATTATATATACTGATGAAAGGGAACCCAAACAACAAATACACATAGGCGGGTGAAAGCAGCAGTGAGAAGAATTGTAAGAATTAGTTCGTGGTGCACGTAAGGTGGCCCATGTTACACCCTGCGTTAGCAAAAAAAAAAAAACCTTAATGCAAATTTCTATGTTTTTATTTTATTTTATCTTTCTTTCAAGAATTGAATGAAACGACATTTTTTGAAGAGTTTTAAATTTTAAATTATAATGATTGTATTCTTTTTTTAAGTTTGATTCAAAAGGGATAATCAAATTGAGAGGGGGTATACATTGAAAGGATGTCCCTTTATTTTGAAGATCACGATTTTATTTTCCTTGAATTAAAACAGAATTTGAAAAAAGAGAAAGGGGAGGGCGGCAATGCATAGTACTCTTGATCTAAAGTCAATGGCTCACATTTTCAACTCTTTGCTCTCTACACGTGGAGGTTTAAAAAAGAGAAACGATCGACAAAAGTGCATGTTCAAAAGCACACTTGGTTTTCATTGTATTTACCGAAGTACCTTACAATGCAGCAAAGAAGAAAAGGGCAATAACGTAATTTCAATGAGGACCATTCACCAATTTTTCGTCCACCCTCTTTATATATTGTAATGGATATATCCAAAACCGGAGGCTTATAAAAGAGAGGCCATTCCAATTTGGTGTTTGGTCAATTGCCACTTTTTGCCAATTTTGCCCTCCAATTGGAAATTGCCCCATTGGTTTTCTTGTAATTCTGCCACAATGCTATGCCCTTTTGGTCTTTTGGCTATGTATGGCTAAATTACGCATTTGAGTCCCTGGAGGTTGTTGCTTTACGGATTTGAGTCCCTAGAGTTTGTTGCTTACGCATTTGAGTCCCTAGAGTTTGTAAACCAAAATACACACAGGCATCACACTCGTGCAACGCACGAAACCGTTAAACTAGTATGTATATAATGGACGACTAATAACTTAGGCTAAAGTTTTAATAAAAATATCGTCTTTTTTTACTGTAGTCAATTAGGTGTTGTTTAGCTAAATGTTAATTTTATGATGTATGTATGTGCTGCAAATGACTTGTGAAAAAATATAGAAAATACTGTTAAAAATACCCGAAATACCAAAGTAGAAATTAATTCTTATTCTGTTAGTTGCACACAAGGAAATAGCAATGCATATACAAAAGGGAATCTACTTACACAATTTTCAAATGCACTATGACACTACATAATAATGTGAGTTATGCAATATATTTTGACAATCTAAACAGTTTATTTTATAGATCTTGACGTAAACATTGTTTAATGCAAAGAATCAAATCGGTCGGATATTGGTAGCAATATCAAAAATTTACATTTTCCTTGACTTGAATCAAGAACTTAATCATATATGATCAATCAGATATTTTGCATGGATAATCTCCCCGATTGGAGCTAAAAATTCAACGGCTCAAATTGTTAAAATATATTATGGGACGTCACATGATTGGGCGATATGTTTCAAAGGTGTGCTCGAAGTCAACCCAAGTCGCCTATACCAAAAATCTTTATACCTCTGTTCTCATGCATTTTCAGTTACTGAATTGTACAATAACGGTTGAAATGCACGGAAACAGAGGTAAGGAAGCATTTTGGGACAAAAGATTCTGAGTTGGTTCAAAATGGTGTGTTCCTAGGAAAGCTCATAACCAACTTGATTACAGCTGCGGTGGTACTTCTTGTAATGCATCAATCAAGTTATCAACCCAAACCGCGTTCATAAACAGGGGAAAAACCCCACCCACCCACCCCATTATTGCATCCTAGAGTGCTGACACTTGTTCATGGCCATGATTTGAAAACGTAAGACCAATTCGTACTACCCTAAAACAAAAAGGGTATTGAACTTCACACCCCATTTTCAACACTTGCATTCATTTTTTGTTTTTATTAGGATGAAATTACTAAAATACCTCTCAATTTTATAATTCCTTAGGGGTGTAGATACTGAAATAGGGGAGTATTTCAGTAATTTTACTCTAATAAAAGCAAAAATGGAATGCAAGTGTTGAAAAGGGATTGTGAAATTCAATTCCCAACCAAAAGGTCAACAAAATCTATAGTTGGTGAACTCTCGTTAGTCTTTCAGAAAAGAGAACTCTCATTAGTCTGTCCCCTGCTGCAGTACTGAAAGCTGTAAAACACACAAGCCCTCCACCGCCCCAAGATCAGTCTATCAGTCTATCCAAATTCCAAAAAGTTGATTTGTTTGGCCCCCACCATCTCGCATCGAAACCACTTGGAACCTCCCTTCATCTGCTGCCTTGTCATATGCATGTTTTTTTAATGACTTGGGCCCATTCCACTAACTCCATAAGTTAAAAGATAATTTATTTTATTTTTTGAGTTAGATTATTTCCTCACAATATATTACATAAAAAAATCACAAAAAATCAATGCATCTTTCAAGCTTTCATATAAAAAAGCTAAAAAATTAAAAAAGTCAAATTAGTGGCATACCCCTGACTAGTCTATAAGAATTCAAAAGGAAGACAATGTGAAAATAAGAAATTTAAAGGCAAACAGTTGCGGAGAAAGTTTTTTTTTTTGGACAGAAAATATATTAGTATTTCTAAATTTTTGTTTTGCGGACCAAACAATCTTTATGATAGAAATATTCGTTTCCGAACCGTACAATATCTTTATGATAGAAATAGATAAACACGTGGGGTATTAGGCTATCAGCAACTATATATAGACATGCATGGGTGATGGAGCTTTGATCCCAGTCACAAACCTGCATACATAAAAATACCTATATGGAAGAGTCGGGTAACAATGGTGGGGGTGCAAGTTCGAATTACAGGGGCGTCCGTCAGCGAAAATGGGGGAAATGGGTGTCGGAGATACGGGAGCCTGGAAAAAAAACTCGCATTTGGCTAGGAAGTTTTGAGACTCCCGAAATGGCAGCGGCAGCTTACGACGTAGCCGCATTGCACCTTCGGGGTAACGGGGCGCGACTAAACTTCCCAGAACTGGCTAACAACCTTCCTCGTCCAGTAAGCTCAGCGAGAGAGGACATATGCTCGGCTGCTCAGGAGGCCGCTCAACTCTTCAAAAAGCTCCCCAGAGAGTCCGAGCCAAGTAGCTCGAGCTCTAATCCAACTCCTATCACTGTTGGACTCTCCCCGAGCCAAATCCAGGCTATTAACGAGTTCCCATTGGATTCACCAAAGACATGGATGGAGCTGGGCACGCAAATGCTGGAAGGGCATACCGTTTTTCCGAGTGATTTTGAGATGGGTGAGTGGGATGAAATACTCGACTATTCTCTTTGGGACACATAATTCTGATCAATACTACTATGGTGACTGCATTTGTCACTTCTTACTTTGAATACCAAAGTTATTACTGGTGCATTGACAGGAGAGACCCTACATGTCTAGTCTCTAGCTATTATATTTTCAGCAGACTCATATGGTATTCAAAACATAGTCACCAAATTTGTATACAATCGACATGATTACTAAATTTTAATTCACGTGATGAATTTTATGGAAAATAACTAAATAAGGTAATCTCAAGAAAAAGGTATCAACAATTGTTTGCTGCTTCTTTTTGATGAACGAGTTGATTTCTGATCATTTCAAGGTTTCATTTGATACATCTCAACTCTTATCTAAGTTGTCTATGCTAGATATTTGTAATTTCAAGATGTTGTAAAGTGAACTACCCGCAATTCCGAACACTTATTGTTACTTGCATATGGCGAGTCCAGAGGCTAATCGAATGCGATTTTTGTTGAGGAGATGCTATGAAATTTGTTATGATAACAAAGTCACAGAACACATATTCAGCTATTATAACAAGAAAGCATCAACTAACCTATTGAATCCAAATACAAGAATACAAATACAACGATGTTTGTCTCCATGGAAAACACCGGTGTTGAGAAAATAGATAGATATGCATCAACAACAATGAAAAGTGAGGATCCCATCAGAGATGCTCGTGCACTTTGAGAATGATAGTTCAACAGACGTGAAGTAAAACTGAGTGCATGCATTTGATTTTTCAAGGTGTACGTGGGTCAAAATGTGCGAAAGGAAAAGGTAAAACAAAATTTGTTGAGAACATGTGTGAAGGATAAAGTCTCACATCGGATAAATAGAAAAATGATTGGTCTTTAATATATAATTGGATGGCTCACCACTTACAAGGCTTAGCCTTTTAAGTGGATATTGGTCATTCAATGTATATTGGGTCCATGTGATGTGGTGGACTCCATGAATATTCCCTAATGGATTGGGCCTACGCGCACATGGGAAGGACCTCAGGTGGATCAGACTCCAAACAAGTGGTATCAGAGCCGATGACTGACGATCTATGGGTGGACTCTCCTAAAAGCATCGGTGGTTGTGGGCTTGCACGGAGACTCTCGGAGGAGCGGGAAAATCCATTGTAACTCTCGATGGAGCAAGAAAATTCCTGGTGCGTGCGGCAGGTGGCCGACAGCAAGGTGGCTCTCAGAGGAGTGGGTACTACTCTCGATTGAGTATGAAAAATTCCTGGTGCGTGCGGCACCTGGTTGGCAAGCAAGGTGGCTCTCGTGGAGTATGGTGACTCTCAATGGAGTGGGTGCGGTAAATAAGCCCGAGTTCGGACACGGTGTTGGAGAGATAGATAAAAAATTACTGGGGAGTCAAGTGGATCAGATCGAGGGAGAGTTAGGCTCAATGCATGGTTCACACATGATGGGGAGATTGTTGAGAACATGTGTGAAGGATAAAGTCTCACATCGGATAAATAGAAAAATGATTGGTCCTTAATATAT
The DNA here is from genome assembly GCA_036023075.1 of Gaultheria prostrata. Lineage (NCBI taxonomy): Eukaryota > Viridiplantae > Streptophyta > Magnoliopsida > Ericales > Ericaceae > Gaultheria > Gaultheria prostrata. The sequence goes on from JAXBDA010005231.1 coordinate 11,260, forward strand.
ACAATTGGATGGCTCACCACTAGCCTTTTAAGTGGATATGGGTCATTCAATGTATATTGAGTCCATGTGATGTGGTGGACTCCGTGAATACTCCCTAATGGATTGGGCCTACGCGCACACAGGAAGGACCTCAGGTGGATCAGACTCCTAACAAAATTGATACTCCCTCCGTCCCTTTTTAAGTGTGTTACCTCGTAATTCCAAATTATTTTCTCTCACATCAACTTTTACAACTTTTACATCTACTTTTCACTACTTACCCTTATCAATATAATAATACCCACTAACTTTTCAAAAAAGAATCTACTTTTAAGGGCAAAATAGGAAATGTACCCACTAACTTTTCAAAACACACACTTATTAAGGGACAGCCCAAAATGGAAATGTCTACACTTATTAAGGGACGGAGGGAGTAGTAATAATGAAGATAAAATTTATTCTTCGATTTCTCTGTCATCCTCTTTCCCCACTTAGGAATTGGGCTGAAAATGAATATGCACGCATTATGTCATCTTCTTCAGTCTTTCATAGCTTTTTCATGGAAAAAAATTACAAGAAAAATACCGGGTGTTGATTATATTACAAATTAGAAGGGAGAAAAAAGCATGGCTGAACCTGGATAAAAATGTGACTTAAAACTGGGGGAGGAAAAATTTACATGGTAGATAGGATAGGTCCCTGAAACTGGAACATCCTATTTTTTTGTTATAGAGAGAAGATCCTTCACAGAAGAATGACTTATGATACATAATCTTTGAACATACCTATAAATCAGTAGAGGCAATCCTGAGTACTCAAGTTTGACACACAATGATCGACCAGACCCGCTTTCTCATTTCACAAAGTCATTGACGATCTTAACTGAATATATCTTTGAGCTTCCTCCATGCGACCTACACGGTTGAGCAGTCCGGTGATGCTTGAGTAATGATCTTCAGATGGTTTAACATTATATCTTTGAGTCATTAACTTGAAGATGTGGCAAGCTTCATCTGCTAATCCAGCTCTATCACAAATACATAGAAGTGCTTTAAAAGTATGATGGTTTGGAGAGAAGCCACCGGACCTCATCGCTTTAAAAAAACTCATTGCGTCTTGGTAACGGTCATTATATCCATAAGCCTCTATAAGGGATGTCCATGTCATTACTCCCTTTACAGGGATTGCATCAAAAAACAATTTTGCTTTGTCATTTGCTCCACAATTACCATACATCTTCACAATTTCGGAAGACACAAATGGGATTGGGCCAAAATGTTTCTTCAAGACCTGTCCATGAATCTCCTTTCCCAGTTTCAACACCCTAAGTTGCCCACAAACACTCAAAATCCTCGCGATTGCAATAGAGTCTGGGCGGTGCTTTGACAACTGCATAGACCGAAACACGTTGAGAGCTTCTAGTGGGTACCCACCTTCTGCATGGGAATCGATCATGGCCGTCCAGGCAATCACGTTTTTCTTCTCCATGCCTTCAAATAGTCTAGAAGAATATTCCAAGACACCGCATTTTGAGTACATCATCATAAGGGAGGTAACCACGGATACGTAGGGGAGAAAACCATTCTTCAAAACAAAACTATGAATCTCCTTTCCTTGCCTCAAAGCCTTCAATTTTGCACAAACAGGAAGTACAGTTGCAAATGTGACAATATCAGGCTTGAATCCTTCTTGCTGCATCCAGACAATGGACCTCAAAGCCTGTTCAAGCCTCCCATTTGATGCGTAACCGGCCATCAATGCTGTCCAAGAAACAGCATTCCTCTCCATTGATCCATAGAAAACCTTTCTTCCCGAAATAATGTCCCCACACTTGCAGTACATATCAATCAAAGAAGACTGAATAAACAACTGCTTTGAATAACTCTTTGTCTTGAGAACGTAAGCATGAACTTCCCGGCCAAGTTCCCGAGCGCCCACTTCCCCAATCACGGGAAGAATCGTAGTCAGTATTACCGAATTCGGATCCAACCCTTCCAGACACATCCACCTCACGTACTCTATTGCTTCCCTTTGCAGCCTATTATGAGCGAAACCCGCAATCATTGTCCCCCACACAACAATATCCCTCTCAACAATCTCATCAAACATGCGCCGCGCAAGCTTTATCTTCCCACACTTAAAGTACAAATCAATCAAACACGTCTGGAGGATGAAACTTCCCAGTAACCCATTCTTTATCAAAAGAGCATGTGTCCTTAAACCTTGCCCAACCGCGGAAGCACCCGCGAAGCTCTTCATCAAACAAGCAAAACTATACACATTCAACTCAATACCCAACTCTCGCATCTTCGAAAACGTATGCAGTACCTCACCATATTGCCTTTTACCATTAACCACATTTCCTCTAAGCAATGCGTTCCATGGGTACACGCTTGAGCTCGGCATTTCATCGAACACCCGGTTCGCGTCTTCGAACGAACCACAAGATGTATACATATTAACCAACTTGGTGCATAAAAACTCATTCTTTTCAAGCCCATTTATCCTTATATACGTGTGGATTATTCTACCGTTAGTTAAAGACTTGGTACGGACACAAGCGGCGATGAGCGAAGAAAATGTGGTGGCGTTAACGGGCACACCTTTACTGTCCAAGTATTTCAAGATTGACAGGGCCGCGTTCAGATTGTTGTCCTCAGCGAATCTTTTTATGTCTTGGTATATGGCAGTTGGGTTTTTTGCGTGGAGTGGTAGGGACAATGGGAATGCATCTGATTCCTTGAATGTGGGCTTGTTTTTTCTTCTGGGTGGAAACTTGTACTGTTTCTTGTTGTTGTTGTTGTAGTCATGGTAGTTGATGCGTTTTGGGGTTGTTGATGATGATGCTTTGGTTTTGAAGATGGGGTGGTGGTTGGGGGAAGAGTTTGTGGGGAAAGAGTGAAGATGGAGGAGGGTTAGAGGGGGTTTGAAGTGGGTTTTAGCAGGAAGGAGAGTGGTGCTGGTTAGCCCGTCCATTAGGATGTTGTTGATCACCCACTTGAAAAAATCAGAGCGATAGCTTGAAATTCAAAGTGATCTCTGCCTCGCGTGGCAGAGCAACCACAAGTACTGGTAGTGTAACGGGAAAAAGTTGTTGGCTCATCAAAGGATGGGGATGAATATTTTGTGATCAGTCGGAGTGGGAACTGCATGGTTAACTGTAGAGGGCTCTTGTCCATCTAGTAGTTAAGCGGTGTTGCAGTGACATTCTATTTTTCTGGACAATAGTTATGGCTTAAATTTGATATTACTCAGCGGATCGGTAGCCCTAGGTCATGCTCAAGGGAAATTGCTACGCTGATTACACCCTCCCACCATTTTTCCTGTTAAAAAAAATGGGAGTAGATGAATATTAGTGTGGACGGCGCCACACGGCTCAAAAACTTTGTATTTTGAAAATAAACACGAAAAAATGAGTCGTCACCCGGTATTTTATTTAGAAAATATTTTTGGTACCCGAGAAACCGTTTAAAAATAATTGATGACTCTCATGTCGTTTTGGAAAAGATTTGATCTGCGAAAAGATTCTTTTGGATTCGGAAACCAGGTTGCGAACGGGGAAGGTTTTGTTAAAAAAACACCCCACTTGCCCGGGAAATTCTCCGTCTTTACTAAATAATTGTGGAATTTTTGGGAAAATATTTTATTTTAAAACGTTTAACAAATAAACGAGCAAATAATAAGACAATAAATAACATGACTTTATGAAATCATAACAAAAATCAAATTAAGCAAAAAGGACTAAACAATACTCCCTCCGTCCCAAATTGCTGGTCCTTCTTTCCATTTTGGGATGTCCCAAAATACTTGTCCTATTTCTAAAAACATCCATCAAAACAGGGTCACTTTCCAGTTTTATCCTTAAAAAATACTTTTTCCATCTTAATTGTATTGTCCATTATCTTTTATTTTATGACGGTTCTTATGATTTTGAAAACTTTGTATAATAAAACTAATTGATATCTATCAAACAAGATCCATATTGCATATGTTTTGAGTTTCATATAACAAAGTAGCCCCACAAAATTGGTCACAGTAATTATTGACTGGACTTAGGGGCAAAACAGAAAAGACAATACAAAATTTTCACACCCCTTAAAAATCCTTTTCCCCAAAAGGGGCAAGCAAATCAGGACGGAGGGAGTAATAAACTAGAAGTTTAGGGGTGAAACTGTAATAAACCAAAAATTTCAGAAGTTAGAAAAACAGGGGCGAACAGGGGAGAAACAGAGGAGGACTTTTGTTGAAATTTTTAAAATTTTTGTAGAGTTCCCGTTTGTTTAAAAATTGATTTTTCTTTGAAAATACACCCCAAACAAACTATTTTTGCTTAAAAATGAGTTATTGAAACAAAATATACTTCCCACGTGGATCGTACCGTGCGATTATCGAGGAAAATCGCCTGATATGGGTCCGGAAAGCCAATTTTTGTTTGAAAAACGATTACCCGGGTCAATAAACCGTTATCGAAACCGTTATCAACCCGGAAAATCCCCACGGAGAGTCGCGATTAAGAACCGAGGCTAAAAGATGAATTTTATACCTTCGGGAATGTGAACAGAGGGTGGAACTTCGGGTATTCGGATATAGATTTCGGAGATGGGTTTTGTATGATTCAAATGATACGAAAGGCTTGAATTTGAAGGATTTGAGGGAGAACAGAAGCTTTGGAAAGTTACTGGAAGTTTGGACGCAAACTTTGAACCGTAATTCGCTGGAAAACTCAACGTAATCTCTCTCTAGGTGTTTCACTGTATGGAAGAGGAGGAGATGGAGAGATATATATAGACGTAGGAAACCGACCGAATCACGCAAAAGATATGGTAATGATAACCGAATCGAATAAAATCTCTGCGCGCGGATTTTCTGCAGAGGATAACGTTACCCACCGTACGGCTTGCAGGGGGAGCCGTACGGCTTGCAAGTGGGGATCGTACGGCTTGGGAAGGGCACCGCACGGCTTATATGAATTTTCTGCCAAAAAGCAACCCGTACGGCTACCTTGAACAAGCCGTGCGGTTACTTTGACTAGCCGTACGGCTACCTTGAGTCAGCCAAACTTCACGAGGCCGCCCCGGGTGCTACCGAATTTTGTTTTGCTCGTGCTTGGTACCGTTGGAAAGCTTATTGAGTCTAATTTCTAACCCAAGTGTTTTGGACACAAAATAAATTGTATATCAAAAGTTATGACGATTTTACCCTCAGGTGGTCGAAAATGAGTCGTTTTGGTAAAATCCTCATATCTCCCTCATTTCAAAAACGGATCGAGGCATAATATATGTAAAAAAAGAGGGGTTTTGATGTAGTAGAAGATGGTGTAGAGTAGAGTTTGTGTTGAAGAGATTTTCCTGGGGTTTTAGTACAAAAAGCATTGTTCCAAAGCTTCTGAGGCACATTTTGACTTTTGTCATCATTGGTGAGTTGACAGGCCACGGCTTTCAGGATATTTGGGAGGTCTAAATTGGGGTGTCTACAATTAGGTATGTTTCGGCCTAATAATCTGGCAGAATTGTTATTTTGTTTTATTTTAAAAAATTAATTTTTTCATTTTTTTGTTTTGTGTCAATTTTTTTTATGAATATCATTTAGACGAGAAACATCTAAAAAATGAAAAAAATTATGATCAAAATTTTGAAAAAGTTTATTAATGACAAACATAATTTAAAATAAAACAGATTTTTGAATTATTTTTTTCTTTAATTTTTTATGATCGGTTCATTTTTCTTAATTTTTTTTGTTTACTCTTGTTGAAAATCTTTTTTTTACACCTAAATTGTTGTCACACCGTTAGGACAAATCCAATGCAGGTTCTAAATCTGGTTCTATACTCAAAATATAAAACAAAATGGAAAATCTCAACTCCAGTGCAGTGCTAAGTCTGGTTCTAAAATGGCACAATGGTATAATTGGTTCTATATTTAGAACCAAGGATGACTATAGTCATATGTGACAAGTCACAACCCCAACTGCAAATTACTAGAAAATCAAACATCGGACATACCTGAAACTGGACGGAAAGTGGCCGGAAAATAAAAACCCGCGGGAAAATGTCCGAAAAATTAAAGATGAAGTCTTTGGCGATGGTAGGTTTGATCGTAGCCATCTACCTTTCAACAAAGACAACCGGTGGTGGTTCGTTTGTTGCCATCACTGGAATCTCAACGGTGATGGCTTGACTGAAAACCCTCCAAATCGATCAGACGAAACGCTCCATTTTTGACCGACTGTAACGGAGAGAGGGTGGACATATATATATAAGGGATTTGTCATTCGAGATTGAATTTCAATGATCCGAGATGATCCGAACCATTAGATGTGTTTAAAAGATGTTTTTAAGGTCCAACGCGAGGATTCGTAAAAAAAAAATACCCAGAAGGGCTTGATCCGATCAGTTTTTGAAAAAACGCTATGTATAACGTTTTTATCGAAAAATGCTCGGATCAAGCCCTTTCGGGTATTTTGTTTTTACGAATCCTCGCGTTAGACCTTAAAACACATTCTAAACGCATCTAACGGTTCGGATTGTCGAAATTCAATCTCGAACGAAAAATCCCTTACATAAGCTATGTAAGGGAGCCCCTATACGGCTAGCTTCCAGTCAGGGATTGACTGGAAGCTTTTGGGTGTTTTGAAGGTTTTAAAAATTATTTTTACAAAATCCGAACCATCCAATGTGTTTAAAACGTGTTTTTAAGGGGCCCCCAAGAAATCATCAAAAACAAATACCGGGAAGACCTTGATCCGAGCAATTTTTCACAAAAATTGTACATTTTTAGTTTTGTGAAAAATTGTTTGGATCAAGTCCTTCCCGGTATTCTTTTTGATGATTTTTCGTGGGGACCCTTAAAAACATGTTTTAAACACATTGGACGGTTCAGATCATAAAAAAAAATATCGGGAACGTGGAGGTCTGGATTCCCGGAGCCCGGACTAGAAGCTTTGCCTGAGAGAGAGAGAGAGAGATCGGTTTGGACCTTTCCCTTTCCCCAATTTTTTCAATTTGGTGTCTCTGGAACCGATGGAGACAAAAGGGGGAAGAAAGAAAGGGTTAATTATTCAGTGCACCCAAGTTTCACACCAATCGGTGATAGAAAACTAGCAACGGCTCTTTTTTGATTTTTTTTTTCATTCCAACGGGTAGTTTTGTATCATTGGCTACAAATACTGTAATTGTCATCAGATTCTTCCATCAATTTGCACTTTCTTCTTCTTCCATCATCACCTCAAAATCAAAAAATTAGTCTACAAATTATGGGAGATTCAAGTCGTACTGCAAGAGGAAATTATTGAAAAATATCCGAAATTTTGGTAGAACGGGGGTTGAGAATGGTGGATTGAAAAATAATTGAAAAATATCCGAAATTTTAGGTTGAACGGGGGTTGAGAATGGTGGATTGAAAAATATCCGAAAAACGTAGATAGTTGAATTCGGGTTGAAAAAGTAATTAACAGTGAGGTGAAGGGAAAGTTAGTTAAATTTGGAACTGTTTGGTTCTAAAATAGAACCAACCACTGGAGGCTGGGTTCTATTTTAGCACCAAAACCCACTTTTTTGTGCCAAAATATAGCAATGGCTATAGCCATTTTGAAACTTGCATTGCATTTGCTCTTAGTAATTAGTATAGCTCCAAAATTGTGCGATTTAATTTAGCACTCATTCAAGTTATAATTCCGAGCTAATAAATTTAGCATGTGTCTCTGTGTAAAAGTGGTTAGGTTCTACGGTTCATTGGTCTGGTTGTGGTTCTAAAAAACTAAGAACTGGTAATTGTGGTTCGGTTACTGGTTCTCAATTTAAGAACCACAGTTAGAACCGAACCGTAAAATGTTATGCATATATATTAATATATTTATACGTGTACAAAATTATGTATCTTGATTTGCTAAGCTAATATATTTTCTAGTAAGGTACTCTTTTATGTCTGTTTAAAGTAAAAAATTATTTGATAAGAATTTTTTTTGTTCCACCGTAATTTCACGATTGCTACTCAAAGGAAAACTCAATTCTCTTATTCTCTAATATCGATCTGCCTCCTAATTTTTTCTTTCTTTTCCTATTTCTTTAAAATATCTCTTGATCTCTTCCAACTTAAAACTATTTAACAAGTTGCATTCTTAGTTGCACTCTCACGTTTCTCTGGCGCTCTCTCTCTCTCTCTCTCTCTCTCTCTCTCACACACACACACACACACAGGTTCATTTGTGGTCTCTCTTTTAAGGGTTCTCTTATAAAATGCTATAAGTATTTATTTATTTTATGAGTTATTTTGGTGCTCCAAATTCTAAATAATATTTTTAATTCATGTGTTGTGATAAAGTGTTCCTTAATCGGGTAGAACCGGAACTGAACCAAAACCAGTCCGATCTTGCGATTTGGATCTGGACAGGTTCTACATGTGTGTTGGTCAGGTTTTGGTTCTTAATTCTCTAGAACCGGTCGGAATGGTTTGGCTGAATTCTAGAGAACTGGTCCAATTCAGGCCATGTGCACCCCGATGCATAACACATCGAATTTCGATCATGGGTGTGCACTAGAATATACTCCTTAACACCGCATGCAAAAATACTCATTTCATTTTTATTAAGGATGTTGTCCAAACTAAAGTATCTGGCATACTATTTTGTTGTTGAAATTGGTTATCCTGCGCCCTTAAAACCTAAAACACGGCTTTCAATGGTTGGATTACTGTTTTGCATTCTTTATTTTTAATGAAAAGATGATCAATGTATGCAGTAGAAGAATTGCGGTGTTCTTTTCATTTCTATTACGAATGCCACCAAGACCATAGTAGCTACCTTACCGTTGTCGTTGAACTCAACTATTTGACATTCTGGTCCTGATGAAATGGTATTTCGTATATGTTAAAACTAGTGTAGGAGAGGTTCTGTGACAAGTCAATATATGAGCTAGAGAAGTAAGAATAATTAACAATAAACAGCAGGAGAGGAATAAAGTGATCAAGAGGAAGGGTGAAAAATAGAGCAGGAGTGTACATAAGAGACTAAGGCAGAAGATTGCTCTTAGACTAATCTATGCCAAACCCAAATGACCTAGAGAATGGAATGACCTCACTAGGAAGAATGTTCTCCTTCCAAATCAGTGATTATCCACTTTCTCTCTCTAGAATCAACCCTGGGAATTGTGAGGGAATGTCTCATATTTATAGGCAACCTGAGTCAATGATAAGGCGCCAGGCTATCACCCTATAACATGAGAACACGCGTCCCCTCCGTACACCTTGACTGCGCTGGTGAGGTCACCCACCGCGCGAGTCAGCCCCGCGGCTCACTTGGGGACGCTTCTCCACCCCTCGCGCAGAGAACCTTTTATTCTTTTATGGACACCAAACCACAGGATCTCCCTTTATTTCCGTGTGGGCAAGGTCATGACCTGTTCGGTCGTGCCTGTACCGCAGCCAAGCCTTAGGGGGCCCTTCAGGTCCTGCCTTCAGACCAGAGCAAGTATGATTACTTGGGCTAGAATAGACTAGCTTCTCGCATCCTCGCCCATTTATATGGGCCACGCCAGTCACGAGGCTCATGGGTTTTTCTCCATGTATGGATGGCCCATGGTCATATAGAGAAGTTCCCTTAGTTGGGCCTCAAGGGGTGCGCAACTGGAAGCTACAGCGCGTGGTAGCCTGCGCTAGCGGCTCTGAGCGGTCAGTGTCGCTCGCGGGTGCCACGTGTCGCGCGGTGGTGTGTGACATTTGTCATCACCTTATTGGGAGGTCAACCTTGAGCCTGGTCAACGGAGGTCAATGCGCTGACCTTCCCTAGAACTAGAAACAAGGTTTGCGCGCAATATTAGGATTATTGTTTTGCATTCTTTATTTCTGCGTGAATGGAAAAAAAAAACCAGTCATTGCTTGGATTATTTCTAATGAATACTTCTATAATGATTGATTCTTATTATTTGGATAATTCCTTGATTGAATATATCTGATGGTCCGTTATCGGCATTCGCCAAGAAGTCACAGTTGTAATGACTAAATTCTACTCCATCATTGTTCGAATTGGTCCTCCGAATTGCCCTTATAAATGTTAATCACCTATATCTGTTAAAATTGAAAAATTTGATTTCTCCCTCAGCCATTTCTAAGAAATGTTTCCACTGTGCTTGGTTATTCTCTAGAGTGGGGAAAGTTGCGCTGACAGAAGTTTAAGAAGTGAAACTTACAGGACAAGGCACCACAAAAGATATAACAGGGTAGATGTGTAGTAGAGTCGAAACATTTACGACTAATTAACCCGATCACGATCGATTTCAAGAGACGCAAAATTTCAGGACAATTTCTTAAGTGGGAAGGATGTGAAGACCCAACCCATCTATATGACAATTAGGGATAGATGATGGGATTAGAGTGTTCAATTGACTATTTACGTTTTATTTAAAATGATTAAGTGTTTGAGGTGCACAGAGTAATTTCAACCGTCGTGGTGCTAGTGGGCCCGGATGGGTGGCCGGTATTGTCACGCCCTCGATTTTCAACATAAATAAATAAACATTTCTTGCCATGGATTATCTCAATAAAACTCATGTTAGTCCAGGATCACCTTACTTCATTGATATTCATAATAAACAACAACACAAAGTTCGGTACCCATGTCCCATGTCAATGATCTTAAAATATTACATTCTTTCAAAATGATGAAGTTTTACAAAAGATGTATGTCATGCTCTCATTAGTCATGCACATCAAGCATTCCAAGTCATGCACCTTAGCTAGTACCTAAAAACAAAAGAAAACAAAGGGGTGAGTTGTCACTTCGCCCAGTAGGGATCCCCTTTAAACACATTCATGAGCAAATAAACGAAATATGACAAACAAGAAATACAATGAAAAGTTGACATTCACAATTAAACCTCCAAGCGTGTCATCTCATCATAGAGACAAAGTAATGACTCGTCACACGTCACCCACACACATATCCCTACGCTACAAACTTTAGATAACTAACCATCGAACTTTCTTCAAATCACAAGATAAATCGTAGTACTCCCTCCGTCCCTTTTTAAATGTGTACAATAGGAATACGTGCATTTTCAAACCCCTAAAAAATGTATTTTTCTATACAATTTTATGTCTTTCTTTACACCAAATTAAAGTGCTCAAAGAGTACTTTAATTTGGTGCAAAAAAAATTCAAAATTTTTGAGTAGAAATACATTGATTATTAAGCCGATTTAACCAATCACAAGGGACCTCATACCCGGTCCTCCTCAGTATGTGATCCCAGTGACCCCCCTCACCCGCTTCACCCAGCCTATCTGGCTAATTCTGGATCCGCCAAGATATTAGCAAGGTCACTGGATCACTGCACTAAACAGTTCTGTGGCACTTTAGCCAAAAACATCATAACCAACCACAATTATTCCACTTTCAACGAAATTCCACAAGATTGAACAATAGATATTCCAAAGGAGTATGAAATGATAGAAAGGAAAGGATTCCGGAAATGGGAAGCATTTTGTATACTCCCGGAATTACCTCAAAGAATACGATCACTAGATGGATGAATTGTACCACTATGAACACCACCCTAAAGTTGCACTTCAATTGGATCTAATCCCACACTTGATCTCCACAATAACATTTTACAATCAAAACAACTTTCGGGGATCTCCACAATAACATTTTACAATCAAAACAACTTTCGAGTATCTGGCCTTAAGTTTGCTGTCCAACTATGTCTAACTACAAGAAAAGGAGCTCCAAGTTTCTCCCTTGGGCAAACTCAGGACCTATGCATACATATATACTCGTATTCTATGTCTAATGCACCCCACCTAATACAACTCCATCATTACTACACTCACCTGCGAAACATTACTACAAAATCCATATCCACACAAGGCACACATTACTCCTTCCACACGTCTCTCTTTGACTAAAATTATTGCTCACCATAAATTACTCCTTCTGAGTTCTGACACCTTCATAATAGAAATAATAATAGTAGTACAAAAATTGCAATTTAATTTAACTCTAATAGTACATTTGTTCCAAAAAAAAATATTACTATTTTTAAAATATCACAAATCTTTAAATTTAAATATTTGGAATATTACAGCTAATATGGTTGTGTGACCCACGCGATCCATTTCAGTTACTTAACAACTGCATCGTCATGCGTGCCCAACTTTTGAGATTTTGCTAATATATTATGAGCACACGGGGACGTTGCCTGTAATTTTCTAAGCCAATTCAAATATTTTGATATTTTTCTGAGCGACAACATTTTTCTTTATTTGCCCATTTTGAGTTACGTGGCTATTCCCTAGACATATCTTCTACCTAACCTTTTACCCATTCTTTTGTTCGGACTAGGAAGAGAGAAGAAGTAGAAAAGAAGAAGAAAAGAGGAGGGAGAAAGCAGCAACAGCAGCGAAACAAGCTTTTTGCCGATTTATACCTTTTTCTATTTAATTTACCAAAATATACCATTTTTTAAACTAATATTAAAAATATACCATGCCGCAGGTCCAAAATGCGGCAATACAGCTGGCAACGCCATTCGTGCCATGTGGGCGCCACGTATTATACGCCGCAGGTCCAAAATGTGGCTTTATATGCCGAAGGTCCAAAATGCGGCATTCTACGCGGTTTTTTTCAGTACACACTACCACCACATATTAAACCCCCAAATGGACTGAAAATTTTCACAGATAGCACCGACAAAGCAATAGCATCCAAAACAGATTAAACCCAACCCAGGTGTGATGATTTTCGTGGGCACGCACAAGGGGGAAGCCGTACGGACGAGAGAAAACTAAGGTTTACCTCGGTTGTGACAGAAAACTCTAAAATTGGAGTGGAAAACCACGGAGAAACTGACCCATTGAGAGATTCACGAGATACTTGCTGTTTGAGGCTTGATTTTGGGATGAAAAACCTGATGAACCTGAAAAAACGTGAAACCCTTGGAATCCGCACTCCTCTTGGCCCGTTAATGATGGAAACGAGCTGTGGTGGTGGGTTGTTTTTTTTTTTTTGGATTTTGGGTGTGAGAGAGAAATTATGAAGGGGTTATGGTTTTTTGGGTGTCGGGCTTTGGTGGGTCGATGGAGAGAAGGAGAAATGGGTTTTGGTGACTAGTTATGGTGGAGAGAGAGAATGGGGTGTGATGGTGGTGTTTTGGTGGCACGGTGGAGATGAGAAAGGAGTAAGGGCTGTCGGTTTGTGAGAGATTGATGAAAGGGGTTGGGGTTTTGTGCGTGGAGAGAGAAGAGGTGATTTGGTGGGAGAAAGTGGAGAGATGAGAGAGATGAGGGTTTTGTTTATTTGGTGGGACAAATGACTGTAGGTGAGGTTGTAGACACCCCAATTTTGACCCTGCGTCTCCCCGATGATGAATAAAAGAAAATATGTGGAATACCTTGAAATGATCGATCGCGCCTTTAAAACCATTTGAAAACAACAAAGAATTTCTAGGAGTAAGAAGTAGAGGACCGGACGGCTTTAATCCCTGGACCGGGCGGCCTTGTTCCCTTGCGAGGACCGGACGGCTCTCTTTGAGAGCCGGCCGGCTCTGTCTGTTACCTGTCTTGTCTGAAAATCCGGGTTCAGAGATTCATGCAGAAGAATATATTCCCCGCGCCGGGGAATATCATGATGATAGAAATCTCTTGCGTGATTTCGTGGGTAACCTCAGCGGCTATAAAAACCGATCCATCTCCCTCATTTGAAAAAAAAAATGGGTTTACGACACTAGAGACCGTAAAGAAGAGATATATGGTGTAAAATTCTCCTACTCAACTCCAGAAATCTTCAAAAGTACTGAGAATCAAACTCAAGGAAAAATCAATTTCCTTCGGCGCCCGAATCAATCCGATCAAGGTATAAAATCATATTTTCTGGACCGGGTTCCATAACCATGGTCTTTTGAGGGATCTTTTCCCGAATTCGGAGTAACTCCAGTAGTTATTTTCGGGTCTGGGAAAGTTTATTTACAGTAAAAATCTTCCCGAGGTATCGAAACGAGTGATTTTTCATCATAATCGCGTGGTTCGGCCTTTCTCGGGATACATTTCTTCCCCAAAACATTTTCTAAACATTAATACT
>JAXBDA010005232.1:0-25297 GCA_036023075.1 Gaultheria prostrata
TTATAATTAGAGATAATAATTAGCCATTTAATTATAAAAATAGCTTTAGAATTATCTCCAACTACTTTCTTTATTTTTATTCTCATGGGAAGTTAGAGATAAATAGCCATTTAACTTATTCTTAATTCAAATGGCCCTTGTAATTATCCATAATTAACTTTCTATCCTTGTGGAATATAGATAATTTAACCATTTAATATGTAAATGGTCTTCAAAATTATCAATAACCTTTTCCTTTTTTCGTGCGGACCAAGGATAATAAGTGATCCATTTGGAAATTTATTTGGTGTATCACACTCCGAATAAAAATTAAGAAAATAATTGTCACGTAGCCAAATTCCAATGGGTAATTTACAAGCGACACCAATAAAATCCAACGTCTCGGCAAAATTCATTCGCCATTGTGTATTTTTTATATCGTGTGGCAGCTTGATAAAAAATGCCAAAAACGGGTGTAAACAGATACCCAAATCAAACATCGATTTTTAAGGAACGAACAATCGCAAAAATGCTAAAGGTATCGACGGGCATGCACCGATCATGAACTGACGGGCATGCGGGGTCCACTTCGGATCCCACGCGGATGATCCGAGCCGTTCAATAATGATATTGTAATCTAAATGAAAAATGGAAGATTGGATCGAGTATCTACAAATGTCGAATTGATCTGATTTTTCACAAAACCCACTTGTTTTTTTGTTTTGAAAGAATTATTAAACTACTCAAATCATCCGCGCAGAACCAAAGTGGGCCCCGCGAGCTCTCTGGTTGGTCGGTACATGCCTGTCGGTACCTCTAGGCAGACCGGAACAAACGAGAATCAGAATCTTTTTTATTTTCTTTCCGATGTCTGATTGTTGATGTATATCTTACAAGTGAGGTAGTCTGACACTCTACCTCGAGTTGGCAAAATCCATGTCGAAAAGATAAAACGCCCGTTAGGAGAGAGGGGAACGTTTGAGAACGAGGCGTATAGAATCCCACAAATAGACAGAAAAGCGAACTTTCCAAAGGGGAATTGGACAAGTGAGTCAATGCCAATCATATACTAATCGAGACACTATAAAAAAGGCATCTCTCTTTCCCATGGTTGTCCCCATTTTCACTCTCTCCCACATGAATGTTTTTCTTCATGGAGAGATGGGTCCATTCGTGCATATGGGAACAAATAAACCGGATGAATGAGCAGGGGTAATCACTAAATGACATTCGATCGAGTCCATGAACCAGTGCCGCACTTCCTGTGGGGAATCACTACCACCACGCCTATAAGTGTAATCAGCCCCGTATGGGTCGGTTTTTGGCATTTTCACAGACCGAACTGGACCTTTTGGTTTCTAAATGGACTCTAAACGAAAATCAAATCGTTTAATATTCAGTTGGTACCAGTTCGGCAGGTTTGGATCAAAAATGGTAATTGGACACGGATCAATAGGTTATTACAATTGGGCCAAAAATTTCACTTGAATAAAAATTCCATCATATGTATTAAAAAATGCTAGGGGCGCAATCACAAAGAGTTCACGAGAGTTCACTCCTGGCAAAAACTACTGAACTCCACTAAGGATGGATTAGGTCCCTTTTTTTTTTTTTTTTATCGAAAGGTCAGCCTTTATGCTTGTGCGTTGTCAGCTCTACATGTAGTGCCTCCGTCCCTTTTATACTGTTTAACTTTTCATTTTGTGCTGCCGCTTAGCTCTACACGGTGAATGAGGATTCGACTATCGTTCTTGAGTCAATTGTGAGGATTCTCAATTGCGTAGTAATTTCGATTGTAACCGTACAATGATTTCCTATAGTGTTTGATTCATTCCCGTGGTTTTTTACCCATCAAGGGTTTTCCACGTATATCCGGTGTTCTTCGTATTTTGTCTATTTCCTACTTTTTGCTTGGTGATTAATTAAGTAGGATCTAGGGTTTTTCAGGTGACAATGGGCTGCTTCTTCAAAATCCACATAAACGTCGTGTCTCCCATGTAGAACAAGGACCCGGTTGTACTCTTTCGATTGTCTAAGTCTCCGGCCCAATCACTGTCACTATATCCAACAAGCTGGAAATTGTTAGATGATGAATAAAATAGGCCGAAATCAAGTGTAACCTTTTATGTAACGAATAATTCGCTTCGCCGTCTTTAAGTGAGTTGTGGTTGGCTCCTCCATAAATTGGCTCCGAAGAGTATGTCCGGTATTGTGCCTTTCAAGTAGCGTAAGCTTCCCACCAAATTCTTGAAATATGTTGGATCCACATTTTCTCTGGTCTTGTGCCTTTCAAGTAGCGTAAGCTTCTCACCAAACTCTTGAAATATGTTGGATCCACATTTTCTCCATCATCAAGCCTTGACAACTTGACTCCGCATTCCATCTGTGTGTTAATTAGTTTGCAAATTGCCATGTTGAATTTCTTGAGGACTTCATTCGCGCGCATAGCCTTCTTGAGAGATGAAGATGCCATCTTTACTTTGCTTTACTTCAATTCCCAAAATAGTATGACATGAGCCCTATATCCGTCATTTCACATTCTAGATTCTAAATTAAATATTTTTTAGTGAAAGAAATGCAAATGGATCTTAATGTCCTTAATTTGCGCTTCTCATCTAAATTAATGTTTTAGCATTTTGTTTAAAAAGGACTTACTGAATAAAAGAAAAGTACTTGGACGAAGACAATTATATCCTTTTTTTGGTTACAACTCACATGACCATTTTCTCATTTGTATTGTTTTTATTAACGAAAGGGGTACATTTCAAGTTAACTTATAAAGTATGAGGATTAGAATATCCAAATTAAATCTGAAGGTGCAAAGTGATACATAGCATGAATTACGGTACTACAAAATTTACTTCGCCTTTTATTTTTCCAAAACATACATGTCTTGCGAGTGCAATTTTGTTGACCCTCCTTAAAAGAGGGTCAACAAAATCCTCCCTTCTATTGGTTGAAATGTGTGGGTCCCATCAAAAAGTAATGTCACACTTACCACAATGTGATTTATACAATGCACTTTTTGGTAACCATGACGTCACAAAGTGATGAGACCCATACCAATTCAACCAATAGGAGGGAGGGTCTTGTTGACAAAATTGCTCTCTCAAAACTGTTTTGCTCATGTTCACCAATTTTTGAATGAAAGGTCTACATCTAAAGGCGTAAAGAGTTCACATATCAAATTATCAATGATACCGCCAATGGGCTCTAGCCCATATGGAATTTCCTTGACTCTCTCAAATTGAGGAATTGGGGGATGGTGCTATCCCATCGGGGACAGCATGCATGCTGACCGATCACGGCCGTCCGTGATCGGCTATGGAAGACTCAAATCTGTTTGGCATCGGACGGTTCAAATGTGTTTGGACAAGATGTGATCTGAGCTGTCCATAACAGACCACGGACGGCCGTGATCGGCCAGTATGCATGCTATCCGCGAAGGGACAGCACCCACCCCGTGTCCCAATTGAGAGGTCCGTCAGATTAGGTGAGCCAGTGTTTTGTTGGTGGTTTACACACCCCACGTCTCATTTTCCTTCCCCTACAATATAGATTAGCGCAACTTTCCAACATGACAAAAACAAAAAAACATTATCAATGAAACCCTTTGTGTAGTGTTAGGTCTAATCCTTTTGGGATAGGAGAGGAGAATGGTCAAATTCCATGGGACCAGTGAGTCCCTTGTACTATTTAATTTATAAATACATGTTTGCTGCGTTTCCTTAAAAAAACAATAATATGATCCTTTTATACTAGCAAACAAAGAGTTCATGTCTTCACAGTAATTTACTTTTGTGCCTCTAGTTTAAGTAAGTTTGTTTATATTTGTACCTCCTTTTCTTGAGGTGGCAGATTTTCTGAATAGTAGAATTTGAAGAAAAAAGGAAAATCACGGAAACACCATTCATACGACTAACAATCAACCGGAATAACATAATTTTTTACGGAATATTCTTGTGTCAAATTACCCGAATAATGCACATTCAACAGATTGGCATTCCTAACGTTTATTATCCAACAGCAAACGTCATTTTTCTTTTATCAAAGCATATGCTTACATATCATTGTCCATGGGTAAATAAATTCCTGTTGGGTGGAAGATCGATCTTGTTCTATAGATTGAACTTTTGATCTCCGTTGGTGTAAAGAGCTTCATCTCAATCATTTGCAGTCCCCTATTGCTTACAAGTCGGTTCAAATGTTGGTATGGAATGGCTGCTGGTCTCCTATTACACATTTACTCGAGTTGCTTGTTGGATTCGATATTTTGGAAGCTGCCTCCTATTGCACATCTAGTCGAGCTGCTTGTTGGATTCGCTATTTTGGTTTCCAATTTGATGTATAAGTCTTACTTTCATCACTTTACCACTTTGTAACCTTTTATCCTACCTCATTAATTATATCCTAGGTAGAGGGGCTGTCCCTACCTCATTTGATCCCACTGCGTTGGGTTAGCCTAAGCCAGAGGGGGCTGTCCTCTGGCCCCGTGGTTACCAAATTATCTGATCTCAATCACGGTGTGCTATGCAAACACTCCGAGCGCACTCATCTAGGTTCCGGCCCCAATATGGTACTTCTGTCCAGTTCAATGCATTCCCAGTACCACAGGTGCCTGATGCCATATTGTGGATTATTTAGTTCCAGCTCTGTGGGCTTGACCCCTTACTCCATTTGTAACTCTTTTCGGCCCAACGGTTCAGCAGAATGTTTTGGTCCAATATCTCACGCCTCAATTCATATGGGCTTTTCGATATCAATTACGTGGTCTTCTTAGTCTACCCATTTTGGTACAACAATCAGAATTCAACGGCTACAAGGTGTTTCCCAATCCTTATGGTTAGAACTTGTAGGTCGTTTATCCCGTTTTAGCAATATTCCCCAATGTAGCCGTTTGGCCTTCCCTATTTTTTCTTTTCTTTTGTTTTTTCTTTGTCCTGGGATATGCCCCTTGTAGGCTGTACATTCGGTTAGCCTCTTTTTATTTCAAGTTGATTTACCCAAAAAAAAAAAAAAAGAGCTTCATCTCTCTAGCTTGTAGAACAGAAGGATAAGGAAGACCAAGGCCGTCCCATAACTGATCCCCACCAATAGTGCCATACCTGTTAC
Source organism: Gaultheria prostrata (assembly GCA_036023075.1). Classification (NCBI taxonomy): domain Eukaryota; kingdom Viridiplantae; phylum Streptophyta; class Magnoliopsida; order Ericales; family Ericaceae; genus Gaultheria; species Gaultheria prostrata. The sequence continues at coordinate 5,092 of JAXBDA010005232.1, forward strand.
CCCATTTAACACCCATTTGCAAGAGAAATGTAGTATTAGAATTGCAATTTAACTCAAATGATTCATTCTACTGGTATTCAATCATGTACCCCAAATCTGAATTCAACATGGTTCGGATTCGGTTTTCTACGCAATAATGTCACTATGTTTGGATCTTGAATTGGACAACGAAATTGAAAAAAATAGAAGTAAGATGATATATTGGCGATGAGCTTCCAGTTTTATATACAGGGGATCAAAAATCAATGCCTTTTTCCTTAAAGTGTACCAGTGTCTATACTTTCTATTTTCCTACGGAGGAAAAAAAAACCGAACTTAGGGACCCTGCAGAGCACATTTTGGCCGTTTAAATATGTTTTGGAAGACCCAGATTTGAAGGGTGCCGAAGGGTGTTTTGGGTATTTTTACTCCCATCCAATCTAAGTAGTTCAAAACACATTTGGACAGCCGAGATGTGCTTGGTAGTGTCTGCCAAGCGGAACGCTCAGCGAAGCCCACGGGTTTCAATTCACTTTCTATTGCTTGTCTGCTTTCCCTTTCGTTTTTTTGTTTTTTGTTTTTTGTTTTTCAAGGCATGTAAGTTTACAGATAAGTGTGTTGCTAATTTTCTCACCATATTTCACATATGTTCCAACTTTTATGTTATTCGATCCTGTGGCCTTGTTGACTTTGTATGGCTCTGAAGATGCTTGCAATTGGAGAAACATGGAGATGATAACAATTCCACTTCCAATTTTCTCCCCCACAACTTTCTCCCTCATATCTAATGACCGAAACCCAGCAATCCCTTGCACAAAATCTTGAATAAAGAGTTTGATAAGCAAGAATAACCCAAGCAACAGACTGAGCTTTGCAATTTGTCTCATTTTCTTGTACTTGGACACCCCGTTGACCAGATTTACCGAACAAGCAGCGGCATACAAAGGAATCCAAAAGTACCAATCTAAGGCAATCAGCAGAAATTGTGGAGATTAACAAGGAAAAAATATGCAATCTAGATTAAAGGAAATTGAGAGAATTAGTACCGGGATAGTCGAATTGAGCCAGTTTAGAGATTGCGAAAAGGGCAGCCATTAGTAGAGAGCAAGATTTGAATAACAGATTTCTGGGTTTTGCCATTTGCAGTTGAGCATTTGGGACAGATTTTTGATCAGTCCTTTAACACTTCTCATCGAGATCACAAGGGAAGAAAATTGGATGACATCCTATCCGGGTTTGATGACACAGTTGACAATATGATACGGACACTCTGGGACACGGCAATCAGAAAAACTTACTATTTTTTTATAATTTTCAGCATTGTTATGATTCATTATTTACAAAAGAAATATATATTAAGAAGCCGTTGAACCTTAATATGCACACAAATAAAGTTAGTTATACAAATCATTTGTTAAAAAATATGATTGTTGACTGTTGACGTTTAATAAATACTAGTTCAAGGAGGTTTATTTTTGACTTTTACAATTCAGAGAGCTTTAGAGCATCTCCTATCCATCTTCCTCCGTTCCTCCATTTGAGAGTATCAAAATAATTAATAATGAAAAAGTGATTTTGGATGATTAACAACTTCAATCCAATACTCTATTTCCTCCTCTACTTATAAAAAATTCACTCCAAGCATGAAATTTCACCACTTTCCATTCAAAATTCACACTCTCATTTTTCTAACTTTATTAGAAAATACTCAATATTGCTCTTATTTTAAAGATATTGTAAATAGTAGCTTCTAGTTGGTACCAAATTTAGGGCTGCAAATGAGCCGAAGCGAGCCGAGCTTTAGAGTGTTCAAACGTTCATTAAATTTTTAAGTAAATTCGAGCCGAGATTCCCTAGGTTTGACTCGAACTCAAACTTGTTGACAAGCCTTAACAAGTCAAAAATAATAGATAAGTTTATACATATACAAAATTATAAAAAAGTAATAAAATGTACGTACTTTAAAAGGTTTATATGTACAAGTTATAAATCTTTTATTATGTACAAGTAACAGTTTATACATATTGAAGGTTCTATGGGAAAATTTAAGAGATATATACATATACTTCTGATTCGCGAGCCTAACCAAGCCGAATACTGCGAGGTTTAGGTTCGGCTCATTTAATAATAGTGCCTAAAATTGAGTTCAGGTTTGATTCGTTTAGTCTTCGAACCGAACTTGAACGAGCTTTACCGAGGAGAGCCTCGAACAGTTCACGAACAACTCGGTTTATTTGCAGCCCTAGTACCAATTTTGAAACAAATAATGCATCGAAAATAATTTAATGAATATTGGAAATGGTGAATAGTAAAATGGAGGAGATCCGCCATTTTTTCTCACAATCTCCAAATTTGGAGTACCAAATTTGATCCTCTCAAATTGATGAGAAAATGGTCCAGTCATCCTGCATGAATCCAGTAATGTTCTTTATGGGCTTTGTTGTGTTTGCTGTAATTGGGCTTCGTATAAAATACCTAGGCCCAAGAACAAGAGTCCATATGTGTAAATATGATATGGGAATTGTCTAGAAGTTACGGCCCCAACAAGGTCCGTTTAATTACCCAAAAAAAAACCAAGGCCCGTTTTGCCTAAAAAAAAAAAACTCGGTTTATTATTACTTTTTTTTGGGTAAATAAACTCGGTTTATTTTTCTTCCTTATTCAAATATTTTGCATTTGGTTAGTTTTATGTCCTTTTTCTGGATCAAATTAATTTTTTTTTTAAATAAAGACTTTTTAAAAATAAAGACAAAAGTATTACAAAAAACCTGTCTGTTTTGTAGCATTATTTTTCTCTTCACTTTTCAAATATTTTTGGTAACAATTTCTTTTTTATGGCGGAAACGGGCAGAAAATCAGTTTGCTTTCCCTTTTCATTTGTCCTCTCCCCAAAGTGTACTCCGCAAGTTTGATCGGCCATTCTTGTAATGTCGTGGGTTCAGCAATTTTCACTTAATTAATTAGCCTTTTTCACTTAATTAAAGGTTAAAGTGAATCTGAATCTGAAGCTAAGATGTGGAGTATTATCTTAACAACTCTATAGTGCGATATTTGACTCGTTGATTGCGTAATCAATGGTTCAGATTTTATCTCGGCATTGGATGCCCCTTCCCATCTTTTTTGCAGTTCAAAAAAATAAAAGATTTTATCTCGGCAATAGACGGCAAGTGTCAAGATGAAATTCAAATTATTGATTTTATGATCAACAACTCAGATGTTGTACTACAATTCTATAGTACGCCTCCGCAAAACAGGATCCTGAAGATGCCACGGTGATTGGTGGGCCAATATTACATGCAGCAAAAGCCATCATATATCTTCCCATACTTTTACTTTTCCTCCTTTCTTAGGTACCCACTGCAATTTATGATGATCAAACCGTGCTCTTTTTTTCCCCCCATTCCAATCATCATTTTGTAAGCTCCATTATTCCACTTTCTACAGCAAGCCACGGTACCCTACACCTTTAAATGTGCACCAAGAAAAGCAGGGCTAAGTCCAAAGAAAAGTCTAACACTTATTTTCTTTGTAAAATCTTGCTGCAAAATGATGTGGTTTCACCAAATTCACATTTCGTGTTGAAATGGAGCCCATTAGTTTCCGGACCTACTACAATGTAGGATGATTGGAACAGTTTACGTTATAGATCTCGTCGATAACTTTAACTAAACCAAAAATCAAGCTGATTGACACCTTTATATATATTGGAAAAAATATAAATGAATATAAATGTGCAGTTTTTTCACATCGGATTCGAACCCATTTATGTGGGAATTTTCAATATAAATGTGTGCCCATAAAGTATAGATAATATCCAATTAACATGATTTTTGGTGTGGTTGAAGTACTTGATGAGCTGTTCAAAAAAAAAAAAAAAAAAAGTACTTGATGAGAACTACCGAGGTGGTTGCCACTTGCCAGGATGGTAGAGGTGAGTGGAATAGATTCTCTCCCTCCGCGTCTGGAGTTCGAACCCTGTGCTCCCCATCTGTTTCCTTTGGTGGTAGGTGGTGCATTAGTACTCTCGCTTTGCGTGGAGGGCCCTTTGCCATCTTGTACCAAAGTAGTGCTTGTGGTGACGGTCTGTCCTCTCGAACAATAGCTATGACTCGAACCAGACATTCTACAGGCGGTCTGGGAGCCAGCATGGTCACGCCCAAGAGAGTTTGCAACTCTGGTTGCCCCTCCCACCTTCTTTGGTCATAAAAAAAAAGTACTTGATGAGATGTAGAACGTTAATAGTTTCGATTATTATTGTGGTCCATGATGGCCCATAAAAACCAAAATTGGAGGGGATTGGAGAGGACTCGGTTCCCTTTTCTTTAGGATGAGGAGAGGAGAAAAAGGAAAAGAGGAGAGGTTAAAGTAACGTGGGAAGGTAAAGAAGAAGAGATGGGGAGGGAGCTGGATCTCTCTCTACGAAGAGAGACGCTCAACGCGTCTAGATCTCTCCCTAGACAATTGATTATTTATCTGGTTGTTAAAATTATTAATCAATATTTTAAAAACTATTTTCAAAATTAGTTTTTTTCTTCAAAAAACTATTTTTAACAAAAAAATTTAAAAAGTAGTTCTTTTAAAAAAAAATTCTCGTCGATACTTTTTGTTTAAAAACTATTTTTTAAAATGAAAAACAGTTACTTTTTTTTGCAAAACTTTTTTAACTCTATTTTAAAAAAAAAAAAAATTAGGGTAGAGAATATATACTAAGGGTACTACGGTCATTTCAAGTAAAAAGTTAACACCATTAGCCTTAAAGTAACGGCAGAGGAGAATCTGACAATTAGTTTAAAAAATAAGAAAGAATAGTGGAATTTGAGAATGTATAGGGAAAGTCTCTGTATTTGTCAGAAACCTCGGGGAAGTAAATGAAATTTACCCTATATGGAATTATAATTTGATTTTCTCTCTCTCTCAGAGCATCTTCACCCCTTACCCATATTTTTACCCAAATTTGAGTAAAAATTTGAGTGAAAACTTGATTTGGTATGGAACACTCCAATGGGCAGAAACAAATCTAGGCATAAATTTGAGTAAAAATCTCATTAATAGCATTGTTGTAAATCTAAGGGGAGAAAATGGTCTTCAAAATTTGAGTATTGGTGAAGGATTTAGTGAAAGAGTGAAGTGACGTTTTTGGTGATTTTTACTCAAATTTAAATTTGGTGAAAGATTTGATGAAGGATTGGAGATGCTCTCACCCTCTCTATCTTGCATCTGGATGGACCTAGCTAGCTGTTAGCTTAGCTCTTTCTCCTCCCGAGATTCAAGATGGCAGGACCACCGGGCTATCACGTGCTATTTTTACCATTTCTTTCCGTTTACTTCAAGATTTGTTTGTCATCATGCTCAGATTTCTTGTAGAGAACTGGAAGTAACTTCAGTAGGTGTGTGTTTTGAAACTAGGCTACATTATTTGAAAAGAGCAAACTATTTAGGATACATGATTAATTTACCCTAGGAGTTCATTGATCAAAGCTGACTAACTAGCAAGCAGTCGTAGCTCGATCATAACATCTTATACTTCCATGCATTTGGTGAAGGTTTAAAACTTACCTATCCCATTTCCAATTTCTTGTATTGTATACAAAAAACAAAGCTGACTAACTGTGTTGGCTCCCCTCCGTTACCCCATCAGACATGTTGCTTTCGTCCGAACCCACACTGTTAATTAAACCGTTGATATGCACGTACATCTCACAAAGAAGATCATTTTTGCAAAAATTCTCAGTTTTGTCGAATCGATAGGTAGTGAATAACTTGTATATTTATTCATGAATTGATGACTTAAGTTTAAAATTGTGTTTATCATTCATTTTTAAGAATTATTCACAAAATAGAAGACAATAATCGATAAGGTTATTTTTTTTACAAAGACGTCCGTCCTACTCCAACGAATGTATAAGATTAACTTTGTGGGGTCAAATAGATCTCCCCCAAAAAGTTCAAAAGAGTTTAACGAATGGGATATGAGCAATTAGGTTTGGTAATAGGGCGGGGTGGAGTGGATATCACTATCTTTGACCCCGTCCCCACCTCGATTCCCAACGAACCATTTTTTTCCCTCTATCGATGCTTCCTCCAAAACAAAGACGGGAATTCCAACTTTCTATGGGGACATACATTAAATGTATATCTCCTTTCAACATGAGCATTTCTTTTCATTTAATTTCTATTCCTTGAATCCCACTTATAAATTATTAAATTACTTATGAATGTTAATTTTGGAAATCTGTACACATTTTCTACTTAACTTGTTATATAGGATTAGCATTTTTTTTGGACATCCCAAAAAGGAATAGACGACCAATTTACTCATTTATAAATGTTTGACCCATTTGATTTAGGGATTGCATATTGAGGAATGTTCTGGGAGCAAATTTATTTTTAAGATTCTGAATTATGTATTATAGTAAATTTTAGGATTTTAATGATAACCTATAAAAGTATTAATTTGGATAATAGGTGCAGAATATATAGATTTTGCATAAGGGTTTTGTGAATGGAAGTGTGAAAAATAAAAAAAAAGTCCTCCAAGGATAAATTTTGGGTTCCCCTATAAATCACCGTTTCGATAGCCAATTTTGAAATTTTTCGAAGATCAGGCAGGTTTACTTGTACCTCCCCGATCCCCGCCCTGTTTCACTTTAACGCATTCAATTGAATATATTTTATTTGGATCTAAAATGTAACCACACTTTAGTTATTATTAGGTCTGTAAATAAATCTAACTGTTCGTGAACTATCGAAACTCGATTGCTAAAAGTTTGTTGGAGTTTGATTTATCAATTGAATGAAACAAACCTGAACCTCAATTTAAGGTTCGTTTAATAAAAGAACCCGAACTTGAACTTGATAGCATTTGGCTCAATTAGGCACACAAACTTCGGGTAGATGTATCATGAGAATTTCACTTATAAACTTGAATAAAGTATAGATTGTATAATTTGTATACATAATATGCTATATATGTACACAATATAATATTTATAACTAGCACGTATAAAATTTTAAATGTACTATAAACTTGTTCGAGATCAAATTTCGATGATCCGAACCGTTAGATGTGTTTAAAACATGATTTTAAGGTCCGGTGAAGATTTGTCAAAAAAAAAAAAAAAATACCTCGAAGGGCTTGATCCGAGCATTTTTCGATAAAAATGTATTGTACGTTTTTATGGAAAAATGCTCGGATCAAGCCTTCCAGGTATTGTTATTTGACAAATTCTAGCGGCGAACCTTAAAAACTTCTTTTAAACACATCTAACGGTTCGGATTATCTAAATTTGATCTCGAACAAAAAAATCCCGCATCGTAGCTATATAAGGGATCCCTTACTAGAAATGCTCTGATATACAATAAATATCCAATAAGGGATCCCTTATATACTACGGTGCGGGATTTTTTGTTCGGAATCAAATTTCGATGATCCGAACCGTTAGATGTGTTTAAAACATGTTTTTAAAGTCCAACGTGAGCATTTTTTGATAAAAAAAGTATACGTTTTTATCAAAAAAATGCTCGGATCAAGCCCTTCCGGGTATTTTTTTTTGGACAAATCCTCGCGTTGCACCTTAAAAACATGTTTTAAACACATCTAACAGTTCGGATCATCGAAATTTGATCTCGAACAAAAAATCCCGCACCGCTCCCTTATATAGCTACGATGCGGGATTTTTTGTCCAAGATCAAATTTCGATGATCCGAACCGTTGTGTTTAAAGCATATTTTTAAGGTGCAACGCGAGGATTTGTAAAAAATAAATACCCGCAAGGGCTTGATCCGAACATTTTTTGATAAAAATGTATATGTACGTTTTTATGGAAAAATGCTCGGATCAAGCCTTTCCAAATATTTGTTTTTGACGAATCCTCGCGTTGGACCTTAAAAACGCATTCTAAACACATCTAACGGTTCGGATCGTCGAAATTCGATCCCGAACGAAAAATCCCGCACGTAGTCTATATGAGGGAGCCCTTACACCCACCTTCCTATGTAGGATCCCACACTTTGTTAAAGTGTAGGACTCCCATTTCCGCATCAAATTTAGATGATCCGAACCATTCAATGTGTTTGAAACGTGTTTTTAAGGGTCTATGCGAGGATTCGTGAAAAAAAAAATACCCGAAAGGGCTTCATCCGAGCAGTTTTTCATAAAATATATATCTACGGTTTGTATGAAAAATTGCTCTGATCAAGCCTTTCCGAGTTTTTTTTTTTTGACAAAGCTTCGCGTTGGCCCTTAAAAACACGTTTTAAACGCATTGAACTATTCGGATTGTCGAAATTTGATCCGGAAATGGGAGAATTGAGTGACTCCCACACTTTGTTAAAATGTCTCTCTCTCTCTCTCTCTCTCTCTCTCTCTTTATATATATATATATATATATATATATATAGGGAGAATTGAGTGACTCCCACTCTCTCTCCCTATATATATATATATATAGAGAGAGAGAGAGAGAGAGAGTCCACTTCCTATGTGGGATCCCACTGCTAGTTAGGGATCCCTGACTTTCAAAGTCAGGGATCCCTTTCATTCTCACATTTCCCCATTGAATTTTGATGATCCGAGCCATTCAATGTGTTTAAAACATGTTTTTAAGGCCCCCAGGTGGAATCATAGAAAAAAATGACCGGGAGGGCTTCATCGGAGCAGTTTTTCATAAAAATCGTAGGATATATATTTTATGAAAAACTGCTAGGATGAAGCCCTTTCCGGTCATTTTTTTTATGATTCCATGCGGGCACCCTTAAAAATACATTCTAAACACATTAGATGGTTCGGATCATCAAAATTCAATCGGGAAAGGTGAGGTCCTGACTTTAACAAAAGTCAGGGATCCCTGACTAGAAGTTTTCCCTATATATATATATATACCATCCGCTTCTTATGTGGATTCCCTCAAAATGAACAGTTTCCGGCACTCATCTCTCAGCCGTTGGATTAAATTCAATGGCCTAGGCGCAAAGTGACTTTAAATGACCCTTAAACGGGTCAAGGGGTCAATCCCCCTTTCAGCCCTCATTTCACGACATCATCTGAGAGAAGAGAGAGAAAAGAGAAAAAAGCGATCGAAGAAGAATAGAGGCGACTAATCGATCGATCGAAGAAGAATAAAACATGCGACTTTTTCCACTCTCTCTCGTCCATCTCTTTCTCTTCTCTCGCTCTCTGTCGTCAGATATCTTTCTTCCAAAGTTAGGGTTTTTTTGAACTTTTTGAAATTAGGGTTTAAATCGTGAAGAAGACGACTTGTATGAAGAAGAAGCTGTAGCTATTCAACCATGCATCACGACCCACGACCCACAACCCATCGAATCGTCTCCGTCCAGTCTCTCTCGTGTTCATCATACCCAAGGTATCCAACTCCATTTCTTTCTCTTCTCTTGCTCTCTCTCTCTCTCTCTCTCTCTCATGTTAACGTTTCAGAGTTTTAGGGAAATTTCTATTTGTGAAGTTAGGGTTTCTCACTTCTTGGTTAATTGAACATACAAAAATTGTAAGAAAGTTTTTTTTATCCTTGCTGCACAACTGAAATGGGCCATGTTGATTTGATCAGTACTTGTTAGGTTTGTGCATAGTTTCTTTAATATTATTGTATACTAGCCCTATTTTCAATTGCTTGACTGCTGAATGAAGAATAAACGAAATCTAAATTCCCATTAGCTGCCATATGTACTTGTGACTATTTCAGATGAATTTTGTTTAATGTGGCGAATTGCAATCATATAAGCCCAATTTTTTCATCCTTTTTGTTTTGATATGTTTGTTTCCAAACTATGATGTCAATGTAAGTTATTATTTTGTCTTGTCTTTTGCTTTGTAGGATGCAATCATTGGAAGATATAACAGTATCATCGGCTGCTTCTGTCAAAGTAGTACACATTCCTCAAGTAAAAAGGGACCTCCGACCTAAAATTAAGCAACGGTTTGACAGTTTAGAAACGCTCATGAGTTTTACAACAATTATGCTAGAGCTGCTAGATTTGGGACACGAAAAAGTTCTAGCAAAATCAAGGGTCAAACTGAAGTAGTTAGAAAGGAGTATGTTTGACTGTGATGGAATTCCATGCCGGCACATGTTGGCGTACTTTAGTAGAAAACAGGTTATGAAACTTTCTGAATAATACATCTTGCAGAGGTGGATTAAATCAGTAAAAGCTAGCAAAGTGTTCGATGAATTGGGTCATGCTGTGAGTGAAATATGTGATATGTGACTCTTCTATGTCAGTAGAGCGAAATAGCCTCTACCAAGAAGCTTCTCATGTAATTGAAGGTGGAACTAATGTTGTGAGAGAATGTCTGGAATTAGCTCGGAAGAAGCTTGCGTTGATGAAGAGTTCTCGCGTAGATGGCGAAGGGAGTAGTATCCAAATGAGTATCCAACCACCTATTACACTTGGAAGCGAAGTTAGTTTAAAAGAACCACTTCCAGTCAGGACAAAGGGTTGTGGGAAACGACTGAAAGGAGGGAAAGAGAAGGCGATGGTCAAAAAGGCTAGGCATTGTCATGGTTGTGGGAAAACGGGGCAGTCGCATGACAAAAGAAATTCTCCAGAATATCTAAAAAGGTAGTTGCATCTAAGTATGTTCAATTGAAAATGTAATTTTTTAAGGGAATTGAATGTCACACCCCCCATTTTAACATCTGCACCCCCTTTTTGTTTTTATTAGGGTGAAATTACTGAAATATCACTCCATTTCAACATCTGCACCCCCCAAGGGATTATAAAATGGAGGGGTATTTAAGTAATTTCACCCTAATAAAAACAAAAAGGGAATGCAGATGTTGAAATGGGGGGTATGAAGTTCAATTCCCTTTTTTAATTGTTGCAAATGTAATTGTCTTATTTGTTTCTTAGGTTGTCAGAAAAAGGGTAGGTTGAACGACGAGGACGAGGTGGAGTTTGAATCTTCAAGTGGGAATTGAAAGTGGTAAGTTGAACTGTTAATTTTAGTTTTTGCAAACATCTGATTGCTGTCTCTACTAGTTACTAGGGGTGAAAATGTGAACCGCATAAACCGGACCAAATCGGAAACCGGACCGAACCGGGCGGTTTCGTTTATCTTTTAATTTAGTCGGTCCGGTCCCGGTCCCAAGCATGAGAAAAACCGGAAAATCGGTCCGGTTTCCGGTTGTAGAGGTGTAAAAACCGGACCGGACCGGATATGATATACATAGACTCTTTAGCTTAACCCTAGCCGCACACACTCAGTCATTCTCACCCTCTCACTCTCACTCTCTCTACCTTATCCCTTCTCCTTCTCCACCCTCACCAGCCACTGCCGATCGGTGACCAGCCACCGCCACAAGCGACCGCCGATTGTTGGTACATCTCGACGCCGACAGCCACGATACGTCTCCCTCACTCTCGATCTCTTTCTCTCTCGATCCCTTTCTCTCTCGATCTCTCTCTCTCTGATTCCGTAACTCTCTCTCGATTTCAGATCCTCTTGAGCTTAGATGAGGAAGATGACCACGCCACCTATGCTTTCCGTTGCCCTCCCCATTTAATTTATATCTGTTGTGTGTATATCTGTTTGAATTCTCAATCTCTCCTTGTGGTTTCTGTAGATGAACTCTTAATCTCTCTCATTATTTCTTGATTTGTGTATATATTTGTTGCTGTGATGGTAATAGAAGTGGAGAAGAAGATGAATCAGGTGGAGGCGTGGAGCAAGTAGGGAAGAAGACGAAAACCGGCCAAACCGAATAGAAACCAAACCGGGATAATTTGGTCCGGTTCCGGTATCTAAATTACTCAGACCGAATTTCCGGTCCGGTCCAAAAAAATAGCAAAAATCGGACCGAACCGGACCGTTTTCACCCCTACTAGTTACTATCGGCTGTTTTTTGCCAACAAGTGTAGTGTAGCTTGCTGTCAACATCTAGGTTAGTCCATAAATTCTGTCCAAATTTCTTTTGATGAGTTTAATTGGATTAGGTTCTGACTACCCGTCGTCTATCTTTCACAGGTCTTACACATGTAATGAATGATGAGGACGAGGCCGTGAACTACTTTTGAAGTTGCAAGTGGAACATTATCTTAGCTTATTGTGGCGACTAGTTTATTCTTATGAACTTAGCTTATTGTTATTAACTTAGTTTATTGTGGAACTTGCAAGTGTCGTGTACCTTGCTCTTATTAGTTCTCTATTATGTATTGCTAGTGGTGGTTGATATTTTATCACTTGTTACCGTTGTTGTACTTGGTCATGGGACTTGGTAATTCTGGGTATCCATCCAACTACTACTGGTTTTGTTCCTACTCATGTCTAGTGCTAGTTTGTGATTTCCAGAGCAATTTTTTGCTCTTCTTGAACTGAGTATTGATGGAGTGGTAAATGCCAGTAATCATATTTTGGAAGTGACTTGTATGTTGTAATTGGAAGTTGTTCAACAAGCAAAGGAGGAGCAGAATCACCATTTTCCACAACTGAGATGTTGTTGCAAGCCCTTAGGGTTTTAAATTTCTTTTTTCTTTGCTCTTCTTTGAAGTATAGGTACTATGAGTTTTGTTCCACAACTGAGACCACTGTTTTGACCTTTGGGCGGTGGGTTTGCTAGTTTGAGTCCTCACTTGCGAGATCTACGGCCCAGACTTTACTGGGGTGTAAAAGGCAATTTTGCATTGATAAGCACATAACTCGGGTACTTAAGACCTGCTGGAAAAAACACGTAATCTAGAGTCTCTTCATTTTCAGGAGGTACATATCTAGACTTACTTAAGTTGACACTTTGACCAGACGTGTTGTAAAAATCAGTCAACACTTGTATCACGTACTGAATTATGTAAATGCCTACTCAAGTTTCAAAATCTTCTTATAAATATAGTAGTATGTTTTTAAAAAATTTACAACCATAGAGGTTTGTCCGCACAATAAATTTTGGCTATAGTGTTCGCTCGACACATACTTGATACTTGGCCTTCCATTAAGCAATTCATTTATTAGTCTCCTTGGGCATGTATGATACAAGTTTTGGGGAATGGGATTCCCAATCGCATAGAGCCAGAATTATGTATTCTGGTTTGGCAAAATAGTCTTGGACTATTAGTACCATGAGACTATTAATCCTCTAAAGTGGAAACAATAGTTAATACTCAGATTTGATTTCATGCGTCATCCGAACCAAAAAAACACAAAATCAGCATATTGCACAAAGTGGCAGATTAAGGTGGAATATGCTAAACAAAATCAGCATTGGGAAGCAAGAACCCGAAACAATATTACATCTTGCTAAGGCTAATTGTAGACACCCCGATTTTGAACCCGAGATACACGCAATGATTCCCGATGATGAAAAGACCAATGTTGACTACCTCGAGGACTTGAACAAGGCTTAAAATTGTTAAATACCTCAAACCTAACCTTAAACCTCTCAAAAAACCATTAACCTAACCATAAAACAACCAAGCCAAGCCAAAGCACAAACCAGCACCTAAACACACCTTGGGCGCCCAAGGTCACCCTGAGCGCCCAACCTCACCTTGGGCGCCCAACCTGTACACCAGTCAGTTACAGGTAGTGGCTGTAATCATGAGATTCTGCTGCATGGGAGCCATTATCTCCCTAAAATCCGTCCATTGCCTTAACCTACAAGGTTACTCAACCTCCCTAATCCCTTACCCCCTAAGCTTTCCTAAATTTAAATTACACATTTCCCCTCTTATTTTCCTCTATAAATACTTCTCCTCTCCTCTCATTACCAACTACTGGCCTTCTCTCTACTTCCCCCTACTTTCAGCAGTTCCATACACTCTCTCTCTCACTCTAAAAACATCCAGCTCTCACCTCACTCACCTACATTACCTAAACCCATCAAAATCAACCAAAAATCCTCCAAAAATCCTTCATCAAGCCTTGATCATCCCTTACCCCCTCCAAATACCATCAAAACCAGTCTCAAACTACTTCAAAATACCCAAAAATCAACTGTCTTAAGAGCCAAAAACCAACCTATAACTCAAATCAAGTCAAAATCCAAATTCACACTTTGATCAAGTCTAAAATGGTAGGAAAAGCAACAAAATCAACATTTGATTACAATCTGAGGGTGACTAGTAAGTGTAAATGAGTTCCTTATACTCATTTTACACTTACAAGGTCCAATAGTTGGTTAATTAGCTTACAAATTTTTCTGTATTGATCGGCCCTTAGGCGCCCAAGGTCACCTTGAGCGCTCAAGGTCCCTGCAGTCTGTTTTCTTGCTATTATGCTTTGATAATTTTCTGGGTTGTCTTATTGCTTTGTTCAGCTATTGATCATTCTAATATGTAATATTCAAGTCTTATATAAGCTCTGACCATTTTGGGATAATTATCAAAAGAATTTGTTTGATTTTGTTCATGTTTGAAAAGAAAAAACAAAGATATTGACAATTGTCAAAGTAAAGGAACATAAGGACCAACATTTTCAAAATGATCAGAGGCTTATGAACTCAAAAGAATGTCAAGAACAAAGCAAGGAAGTAAACAGAAACATGCAAGCCAAGAGATGGCTTGGGCGCCCAACCTGACCTTGGGCGCTCAAGGTGTCTCTTGGACAGATTACTGTTTTATTTATTTTGTTCTTTTGAGTTATTATCATGCTATTTCATCTCATCTCAGAAGGGTGTGTGTGTTGTAGAGTGATTACATCAGCCTATCTCACTTCTCTTAAGTTTTCATCTCACATTTCTCTTTATTTTTCATGAATAATCCAAGAAATAAAATCAATAACTTGTTATTATTCATGAATCATGCCTCTTAGCCCTTGTTTGTTGTTGAAAATCATTTTCCAAAGGATTTTGGTAAAGAGGTTGTGAATACATGAATAATGAAACAAAAGGGAGATTGATTGAAAGTGAGAGCCAAGGATCACCTTGGGCGCCCAACCTGGCTCCTGGACAGTTCTTGTAGTTTGTTCATCTGATTGTTGTTATCATCTTATCTCAAGTGTGTGTGAGTGTGAGTTCATCATATGCATAATCAATCTGTCCTCAACTCCTTCTTCTTTTCTCAATTCAAATTTAACCTTGATATTGAACCTTTTTCTCAAAAGCTAAAATCCATGTTTTGGTTGAAATCATTCTTGAATGCTTTGTTAAGATTATGTTTTAGATTTATGGGTTGAAAACCAGTTTTAGAGATGTTTATGATTAAGGCAAGGTATTCTTGAAATCAGAAAAGCAAGAGTTGAATTGTTGAATTTGAGAGACCTTGA
Source organism: Gaultheria prostrata (assembly GCA_036023075.1). Lineage (NCBI taxonomy): Eukaryota > Viridiplantae > Streptophyta > Magnoliopsida > Ericales > Ericaceae > Gaultheria > Gaultheria prostrata. The sequence continues at coordinate 20,279 of JAXBDA010005232.1, forward strand.
GCGCCCAAGGTGACCTTGGGCGCCTAACCTCCATTCTGTTGACAGATTGATGAGCAGCTACCATGTCTTTTATTTATTTACATTAATCATTCTAACTCTCTATTTATATTTTTTTTTGTCTCATTCTGTCATTCATAATCTTGTTCATATCATAATCATACGTTATCATCATTTCATCGTAATTACACACGCACACTAACACTGTAGCATCATAGATTGTGTTTATCTTGAGTACATGCTCTTTATCTTGTTTACGTGTTCAAAGCCAAATTCTACGCATTTCATGTCCCACAAATTATTTAGTAGAGACCGGTTCACAGACCGGGCGAGGGGGTGCATTAAAACCCTTCCCCTCTCGTAACCAAACCCCCGAGCCCGGAAATAAAAAAGGTTTTCACACGACCGGTAAAACCATTTTCAAAACCATTGGGCATAACGAGTCACTCTTTTTGGTTTCTCGAGTTCATTCCTTAAACTCGGGTGGCGACTCGAAAACCTTTTTCAAATCAAATTGAATCGGGGAGCCTAACGCCATCGTGTGGGCGGCCGCCCAACGGGTGTCCACACATGTATCTCTTACCAAAGTTAACATCGTAGAACATATCGAAAATGTTCACGGCATTACTTCCGGAGACGAGAACAACCCACGGGTTGTAAAGTTTGTTGAAAGAGCTTGGTTTTGCTGGGCTTAGGGGAGATATGGAACCACCCTAAACCTGAAACAACCCCCCCCCCCCCGCCCCTCAGGAACGAAGTGTAAAGGGTAGATTTCTCGAAGGGTTGACAGTGCCTCTAAACCTGCAAGACAAGGAATGGTTAGAGCACCTCTGTCCTTAATGGCAAAGGTCCTCCGATGCTTAAGTTAGTAATGGGATTTACTAATCAAGCAAAGAACAATGCGTATGAATAGGTTTCACAGCGTACCTTTCACTGTGGGCATGATGCCTGTATTTATAGGTGTAGGTTAACTTGTTGATCAAGGGTCCTTGTCGCCCTAGTTTCCTTATCACGTTAGGAAACCTTTCCTAATAGGATCAGTCCTATTAGGTATCACCGTGCCTTTGCTCCGGTCTCCACAAAGCATAGGACTTTTTTCCATATGGGACTTACTCCCATATGTGCGTCCAACATGATTCTTATTAGGATTCTTCTTTCCTTATCCGCTATGGAATGCTCACGTCATTCCCTTATTTCACGGGATACACCCCTTATCATGTAAAAGAGTATTCAAGACTGTTCCAGAACGTTCTGCCATGCTGTCAGCCTAATAACGGTGTAGCCGCGCTGTCACGTAGATCGGCTACACCTTCAATGGTCTGTAGACCCTTGGTCCGAGCTATGCACAGCTCGGCCTAATACTGCACCGTATCGTGGTGCCATGTTTCGTACCTTGCCCCACTCATGGCCTCTATAGCTCGGCTTCCCTGTGGGGCACCCCCATGCTGTACAGCCGTGCTAGGGCAGTCAAGAGGGTATACAGGTTTTACCCTCTCCAATTGCTCCCCAGCTCTAAGCAACACCATCGTAGAGTGGTGTTTAGAGCTTACATCGGGCTGGTCTGCAGCTGATTTGGTCTCTGTTAAGGTCTGACTTTTCACATGTCCCTGCCCATCACGTGGGGGGCACGAATAATTGTGCATTTAATGCGAAGCGACGCACGCTGCACATCTGATAAGACCAAAGGACGATTTTGGGGAACGTTTTCGCATACCTCCCCCTTTTTTCCTCGCTTTTCGTGCACAGTCATCATTATTCCTTTTTTTCAAGACAGAAGAAACTCACAACATTTCCCCCTTTGCATACTCCTGCCCAGAGGAACGAGAGAGAGAGAGTTCGTGACTCCATCGTTCCTAGAGCTCTGAGTCTGCCCGTCGTCTACTTCCATCGCCGGAATACTCACCTAGGAGCGTCGGACCTCCCCTGTAAGTCTTCAACCTCAATTTCTTCCCGTTTAGGGCTTCATCGCCATGGGCAAATTGTTAGGTCTGGTAAATAGCTCCGAAAAAATGGACAAATTCCGGCGGGACTACAATATCCCCGCCGACGTTTTCCTTAGTGTGCCTGATAGGAATACCCTCCCATTGCACGATCAAATTGACGAAAAGATCCACATCCCCACCATTTTTATTAGCGAATGTGGCCTCAGGTTCCCCCTTGACCCCTTCTTCTGTGAGGTCAGTGAACGGTGTCGTCTGAACTCTATGCAGATGTGCCCGAACTTCGTACGGGTAGTTTTGGGTGTTGTTGCCCTCAATAGGACCATTAACTTTACCCTAGGATGGTTCGACATCCTTAGGTTATACAGTGTTGTTCCCACCATTGACGAAACCTACTACCTTAAGGCGAGGAAGAAGGAGCAACAATTGATCACCGACCTTCCTAACTCTGCGAGGGGAAAGCAGAATGACTTCCTGGTGGTAACTGGGAGTTGGATGCCCAGAACCCCAGAAGGTGGACCGATCCAATGGCGAGTGCCTCTGCAGGGAACGGGCCCACGTTAGTTTCTTTACCCTTAATCTCCACGCTTCAATTCCTGATTGATTTGTCTCTCGTTTCTGATTTCAACCTTGTAATTTTTGCCTTGCGTTTACAGCCGAAAATTTGGGTGCTAGTTACAGGATTGACCACAGTCAGCTCCATAGAGACTAGATTGCCGCTGCTCTGCTATTTGACGATTTTGAGCTCGTCCCAGTTGGGTTAGGCCGAGCTGCCCACATCCTGCTAGGATACACACCGACCTACTGGGGTGGCATCAGAAGAGCTAGTAAGGGACGCACTCGTCATCCTTGGCCGCGCCATCTCACCCAGTAATCCTTCCTAGCACCCCAGCTGAGCTAGGCCGTCAGAGGAACAGAAGGAGAAATCCATTTAGAAGAGGTGGAACGTCCCGCCCAAGGGCCAATAACTCCACCCCACAAGTGACTATTGCTCACAGGGAGGAGATTCAGACTGCCATTCCCATCCTTACAAGGGAATCGGAGCCGAGCACATCAGGTAGGGATCCAGAAGAAAACCTCCTCCAAGAAGTCGACGACTACCACAGTTCTTCCTCCTCCGGCGGCTATTCTCCATCACCAGATTCATCAGCCACACCCAACATGCCTGAGCAACCGATTAACCTACTTGATATCTTAGGCCTTGGTAACCCATCCTCTAACATCCTACCGCCGCCCACAGGGCTTGGCCCCAATGTCACCCCTCCTGTCTCCAACGTGATAGACCTCACCGAGAGGCAGACCGAAAAAAGGCCCTTAGAGGTTCGTTCTCCCCCTTCCGAACAACCGCCTTCTAACAGGCAACGGACCGACCTGGCCTCTTCTCGCCGCTCCACCCGTAGCTCAGCCCATGCAGTTTGGGCCACGGTGCTTGCTCGCCTAGACGGGGCTGTGCTCTCTAAGGAGGACATCGTCAGCTCTCCCGAAAATGCCTTTGCTGTCGCGCAGGCAGTGTTGCTTCCTACTGACATGGAGAAGGAGAAAGGGAGCTCATATGACAAGCTCGTAAAGACCGGTTTGCAATCGAATATCAAGGTAAGGTGGTTTTTATGTACTTTTGTCAGTTTTCCCTTAGCGTATGTCATCCCTTTGCTAAACTGTTCTGTGTGTTTCGCTGATTGTGCAGGCAATACAGAAAATGTTTGTTGGTCTCGAGCGAGCTCGGTACAACAAAAAAGAAATGAAGAAGGAAGCGGTCGCGCTGCAAAAGAGGGCCGAGAAAGCGGAGAAGGACGGTGCCTATCACGCCCGACTCTGGAGGGAGGCCAACAAAGAGAACGATGACCTGAGAGCAGAGTTGGAGGCCCTGAAGAAAAGGTCAGAGGAGATCGAGCTGGGACTTCGCCAGGAGCTGGAGCAGGCTAAGGCTGCCGCTGTGGACGCATATGACAGGGGTGTTCGCGGGTCGACAGAAAATTACGTGGGCCAGATGTCTCTTATCAAGAGCACGATCTGGAACGTGTGCTGGGAGAAGTGCCTCACCGAGCTGGGGATCCCCAAGGATTCCCCCCACTGGATAAATAGGCACCTTCCTGGCCAGCCCTTAGTCGTCGAGCAGCAGCCTCAAATCGAACAGTCTGACCTTTCTCTACCCAATGTTTTCCCAGATGCTGATCCAAACAAGTCCGCCGATGCCAACCCCACGTTCAAGGAAGGTGAGGGCAACACGGAGATGGTCGAAGAGCCCAATGCTGACCCAAAAGATCTCTCAAATGCAATTGATGGTGAGAACGCTGAGTGAACTTCTTCTTTTGCACGCCCTACGTGGCATATGTCGGCCGCCTGTGGCCTTGCAACAGCATTCTACTTCTTGCTCGTACTTTTAAAGCCCCTTTTTGTCTTTTGGCTGCTATGCTTTGATTATCGAGTGGTTTACATAATTTGTCGGTCTAAGTATATTCACACTAAGTATATTCGTACTTAATCAGGTTTTTGCTTGCCCCAGACCGTGCAAATGTTCGTTTGCATCCCGAGCAATTATTCATTTGCTATTAAGTACATTCATACTTATGATGGAAAAATTAACCAATTATTCGTTTGATTTTGAAGCCAGGCAAATATTCGTTTGCAACTAAGTATATTCGTACTTAGAAAAAGACATCCACCAATTACTTGTTTGGTATTAAGCATATTCGTGCTTATACTGCAATTTTCGTTTGCAAACTATCAAGACCTATGGGTATTAACGCAGTGTATACGTACTGCTCCCCAATATGGTTGGAGCATCTTCGTGCTCATTCATATTCCAAAACACAACAAACACCAATAAACGTAAAAATGAGAGTGTATTCATAATCTGATCAGATAATGTTCGTGAGATAATGGTGTAAATAAGATCCGAAAATAACAGTAAGGGTTCCTTCTCGTGGGACCCTATTTATTCCATGAAAGGAAGCAAAAACAACAAAATAAAAATTGTGACTGTATTCGTAATCACCACTTGCTATTGATAAAACCGACGGAGGTTTTGCACATTCCATGGTCGTGGAACTGCACAGCCGTCCAGGTCGGCCAATCGGTATGC
>JAXBDA010005233.1:9904-25296 GCA_036023075.1 Gaultheria prostrata
AACCTTACCCAAGAAACACCCACGGTCCCCAATAAATTCTCTCTAATTATTAGTCTCATTTCCTTATTTATCTCTCTCTACTCCTTACCTAAAAAAATGGACAAGGGGTTGCAACCCATGCACAGCAGGTGTTGTGCACCATCTGAGCCGTCCGTTCTTCGGATGGACGACCCAGATTTTACCTCGGTACCTTTGCATCTGAGCCGTTCATTGTCATGTAGCCGTTCATTGTCATGTGTGCAAGATGAAATCTGGATCGTCCATCCGAGTAACGGATGGCTCAGATGGTGCACAGCACCTGTTGTGCATGGGGTTGCCCAGCAGCAACCCCAAATCCTAAAAAAACTTCTATCAACAATTAAACTAAACAAACTCCACACATGAAGAAATTTTTCAATACTGAGCGGGTACCACATGGCGTACCCTTTGTGCATCACATCCGCCCAAAAAGCATTATCAATATTCCAGATTTTAAAGAAACTCTTACCGGTAAGAGTTCAACTCTGACCAGTAAGAGTTATTTAAAATCGGAACAGTTAATAACACTTTTGAACAGTTGTGATAGGCGGGCACAGCCACGTGATACCCATTCGGCACACATGCCTTTCCCCTTACTTTCGTCCTGGATGCGAGAAATAAGTTCATCACCGGACACCTAAATACTATGGGCTATTTGGTACACGATGGAAAGGGCTTCCTCAGTGCATATTGCTTCAACAACAGCATCCTTATTCCCCTATTTTGTAAGACATTCATACATGTGACAGATTTAGTAATCATTCTTACCTCATTTTAATTTAGTAATTTTGGATTTGGATTCAATCATATTTTTTCCATGATTTGAGAATGCTAGCTAATTATTCAGCTCTGTTATGTAGCTTTTGATTTCAACTATTGGATATCTTTTGTGATTTGTTTGCGAACGGATACATATGATTTTTTGGTCTTGAACATTAAGGTAGGGAAGAGCGTACACAAGTTAATTTTATTAAACGGTCTTTAACAATGATATTTTTTTACGGTAATACTAATAGAGTTTAGCCACCAAATTACTGTGAAAAAGAGTAGGAAAATAAATAAAAGTTTATGAGTAATTGCTATGGATATATGAGTGTGCATTCTAAAACCTTAGTCACTTTTCCCATTATCAAATTCGTTCAATTATCCATTTTATTTATTGTTTTCACTATTGCTTGTTTAGTTGCTAGTTTAAAAATCAAACACCCTTTTTGTTAACTAGGTTAGGTTTGATCAGTTTAAGTTGATTTATTTTTCCCAGGAAAAATCACAAGTCTCTGTGGGTTCGACCTCGCATTTTCATTGCTATGCTTCAATATGATTCGTGCGCTTGCGAGTACATTAAAATTTCACAACAACGAGGCTTAAAATTGCATAAGTAAATTTTAATAAGCCCTAATTATCCCTAAAAAATTGCTTAACCCCGGATTTGGGGTTGCTGCTGTGCAGCCCCATGCACAGCAATAACCCCTTGTCCACCTTAACCCCTAAACTTAAATGAAGCCCCAATTCTCCCCAAATTTTAATACTCCTACTAATATTTCTTTCGGTTAATAATTGGCCATCAGAAATCACTCCTGTGCATCACCCCCTCCGACAAACAATCGATAATCATAACTTTTTTGCCCAGAAATCCCTCTTCCGTTTATGCTGAAACCCCTCCTTATTGCTGTTACAAGTTGTTCGGCCGACGAAATCCGACCTAATAAGGCTTCCTGCTGCGGGGTCAGAGCGGCATGGGCATCGGTTATGGTTGTCAACGAGGGATGGGAATCTGAGCTGAGGAAGGCCTTTTGTGATGAACGCTGAGAGCGAGAAGTGTTAGTTTTTCCTTTCCTTTTTTTCTTTTATCAAGAGAGGCATTTCGGCTTCTCTGTTTTTGGTGCGCTTTTTGGAATGCGGGCCAATCGGATGAGGCGGGCTGCCACGTCCGTTTGTGGGGAATTTCTGGGATTTGATTTTGAGTGCGTAGCATAGCATTTCTCATCTCAATCTCGTAACGAACCTCACTGCACCTGTTGCTCAGGATATAATTCAACTAACAAGAGCCTCAGAAGCCACAAAATCTAGTACCAGCAAACAGGAAGTACCCTCGTAGATCAACACATTTTATTTTCCTCTCCTGTACCTACAGGTGACACGTTACAATTCGAACAAAACTAGTGACTGCTCCAAGAGTCCGAGCAAATACTCCATCGGCCGTAATGCGAGGAGTATTTAGGATCTTCTTCAATATAAAACACTTGAACCAAGGTCGAGTTCAAAAGGAACAAAATATGTCAACTATGTATACACATATGCTTCAACCAATTAAAAGCCTCAGAAGCTACAAAATCCCTAAGCCTCTAATAACCCCGAGGAAATCCTACATATAAAATTACTTACAGGATTGATTTTCCCCCTTTTTCCCAAGGGTCAAAGCACCCTGGTTGGTACATATAAAGCAACTGCTCCAAAAGTTAACTCACTAGGATTCTGTACTTCAATTCCAGAGTGCATTCTGTTATTAGGGCCAAATTGCTCCTTCCAAATCAAACACTTGAACCAAAGGTTAAGGGTAGAAAAGGAACAACAAAAGGAAAATAGCAAAAAAATCTGTACAATAATTGGCAATGAACATTCCACACCCCTTACCAGCACAAGTGCTGAATCGGTCCGTGTTGCCCTGAGAAAAACTTGCTGCATGGAAAAAGATTACTAGCACGTAGAACCGGGTTGGTCTGTACCAAAACTGCCTTGATAATGAAACTGCTACAGCATTGGAGGATCAACGGCAAAGCAACAGATTCTGCTCCTCCAACTGCTCGCATCCATCATGTTAGAAGTCCACTTTGGAATCTACAGCCAATGATGAAAAGCCGCCACCATTGAACAAAAGAAAAACCAGAGCTGCTATAGCCAAAAAAAATTGTCAAAATCAAAACCTATAAGAACCCTCACTCTAATTTCATATAATCATCTTTCTCAGTGCCATTAGAGTCCTCAGAAAAAGAAGCCTTGATTGCCTCAGCAGTGGTTAGTGCAACTACAGCCTTGTGGATCGCCAAATCTGCTCTGTAAAGTAATCTCTGAGCATTTTCCTTCTTGAGCCTTGCCATAGTTAGTGCATGATGTGCTGCACCAGATGCATCTCGCAACCTGAACTCGTCCAGATCTGGACCGTCCAATTGTTCAATGCTTTGCCTCAGAGATCCATCTGATGGGTAGTGCTTCTGATTTGGCCACTCTGGCAATCCCATATTCCACCGGTGAACCCCATTTCTCCTGCCTATTGTTGTTCTCTGGTTGTATGAGGCCAACATCCGTGGACTGTTGGGGGATGGGGATAGAAGTGTCCCAATCTTCTTTGACTTGTTTCTATGAAGTTTTGGATAATTCCAGTCCGACCAATCATTATTTGATGAGAAATATCCAGACCCACTAGCATCCTGTGGTGAGAATACTCTGGACGGCTGAAACAAGAGGGAAGCATCTGAAGATTCATGGCTGTTTCCCTGAAACATAAACTTCTCATCCCCAAAAGCAAATCCATTTGATCTTCTCCCTGGTACAAAGAAACAAATTGAGAGAGGGGAAAAAACTTTAAATTCTACTAATAAGGCAATCTAACTCCTCTCTTTACTATCTAGAACCTCTCCCGGGGAAAGAAATATAATCCATTTCACTTTTTCAAACCTAAGTATCAAAAAAATAAAAAACATATTGCATAACCAACAGTTTTAGTAATATAAAACCTCCATCTCAAAAACTATAAAGTACTTATGAAATATGGTAAATTTATCACAATTGCCAAATTTGCAGAAACTGATAAATGAAATTATAACTATGGAAAAGCTAAAGAATATTGTATCTACCAAAACTGAATCAAAAAGTGGTCACCAGTCAGTAGGAGATTTAGAAGGAACAAATGAAGTTACCAAAAGCATGAAGCCCATCATGATCACCCAGGAAAGCATGGCTGTGCCCAGAAACTGGAAACTTCCGATGTGACCTTTGTTTTGAACCCTTGTTGGGCAGCTCCATCCCACGAGGTTTCAAACAGAAAGCATATACCAGTGGTTTTTCCATGGGTGGAGCCTTGTCCTGGCATCCGTTGGGGAGGGTAGTGTTGGCTATGGCCATTGCATGCTCCCAGTCTTTCACCTGCTGCTCATATCGCTCCCACAATGGAGGCTGATAAAACACGAGCTATTTAGACATGATGCTACCGATCTCACTGAAAACAACTATCAGAAGGAAATATGCTTAACAAGGAAGCTGAAAGCCAGAAACAAGTTGCTTGATGACGGTAAGGACTTGTGGTCCTAAATCAACTGGGCTGCTCAACCAGGTGTGGGTGTGTAAAATAACATGTATGTGACGGTAAGGACTTGTAGTCCTAAATCAACAGGGCTGCTCAACCAGGTGTGGGTGTGTAAAATAACATGTATGTCTTCACGTATATACAACTTACATTCTTTTTAGAAGTTCCTTGATACAAACTAGACTTCCAAAAATTGTAAGGGTGCACGGGAATTCAGTATGCATGAATAATGCCATGCAGAAGATGCTTTATCAAGTCAATATCTGGCAAGGAGACATCTTGGAAAAGCAGGAAACCACAGTAACTAACCCTATGATAGTAGAGAAGATCAAACCCTGTTAAAGCAGCTTAAACCCCTCCAATTGCCAACAAGTAGATCTAAAGGAATTCCAGACAAATACTTAAAAAACATGCATTTATCAAACTCAAATTCAATTCCTTCCTGAACCACAGATGTGGTAGATTTTTCACAATGGTAGACCAATCACGTGGTATAAGGTCTGAAGGCAGAAGCACAACAAAGTAGACACCGATGGAAAATGAAAACAGAAAAATAAAAAATAAAAGAGGATACGTCGAGCTAAATAAATCAGATATTGTAGTTGTTGAGCATGCATTGAATTAGAAAAACGTAAAAAGCTACAACTATACACAAATCTTTCTGTATAGCACAAACAAGATCCAAGAATTAGATTATGGGGATAGGTCTCGGGATCAGCTGGTAGCAAAAAGAAAGCCACTTGTTCCACCACTACCTCAATTGTCATTTTAAACAAAAGTCTGCCACCTAACGTATGGTGAAAGGACAAAACAACTGAAAGGCAAATAAACATGCTGCCCCCAAAATACGCCACCCCTGTATAGGATCCCAAATTCCCAACATACAATACAAGCGACTGCACAATTCTAAAGCATCTTTCCGAAGATAAGTAATGTCGACCTTGTACATATCATGAACTTCCCAATTTACAATTATGGTTGGGGCTCATCAGATATTGGGCTATGGAAGCTTAATGTTCTCATTGAGGTTGTAATGAGATTTTTTGGGTGGGGGATGGTCAGGTGGTGGGCATGGGAGGTGTTCAATGTGTCCTGTTGGTTTTTGGGGGGGGGGGGGTGGAAGTGGGAATAGCTATCGGGAAGGGAGGGGGAATACAAGATATACTAATGTTGTATAAGTAATAGTTTAAACTTTAAAGCCTCAGCTGTCTATTACTGTCCCACTCAAACCATATAGCCCTAGACCCAAATCTCAACCTCATCTCTTCTAAACCTGCCAAACTAGAACTCTTACCTTATCACGCATTCTGAACAAGTCAAAATACCAACTGGTTAACATGATTCTCAAAATCAAAATCTTTTCCCCCTTTTGTTTCTATCTTTGAAAGTGCCACATGACCTTTTTTTTATTCCGTGATATTCCTATTTACTTTCAGAAAGTAGAGTTCTCATTTCAGTTTCATGATGTCATACTTTTTGTACATCAGCTTCTTTTAAGCAACAAAACTTCTTGTATGTCAAACTTTATTCAAGAGAGATCACACTTAATTCAAATTCATATAACCTTCATCACCTTTTGACTTTGGGAGGTTGCCACTTTCGTAACTTCTTAGGATTTTTTTTTCAAACGGCACTTCTCACGATGAAGTCACTTATTTACTCATGAAAATAAAGGAAGTTCAAATCTTTCGTAATATATAGTTCAAGCTTTCTATGTTATTACTCGAGACGCCAATATCATTCGTTTCTCATTGTAGTGGATTGCAAGTCACTTGTAACATTCATAAATACGGGTTCATAAATTTTATCACCAGTTAGCAACATTCAAGGGTTTATTCACATGCAACATCATAAATTGTCGCCATTTCCATTTGCTTCAATCCATCCTATGTAGCACGGACACTTCGTCAGAAGCCACATACCGGTGGCGGACACTTGTTGGTCACCGACACTCTCTGGACATGTGTCCAACACTCAAATCCAAAGTGTCCTATTTTCTCCCCACGTTATTTGTTCGGAGTTCGGACACTCTAAGAAATGCTTTGGACTCGAGACACTTGCAATACATGTCGGGGGTGTTTAACAATATAATACCTGTTAAAGCTTCTTTTTTCTTTTTTTTTTGAACATTAAAGCTTGGAAATGTCCTTTTTTGCATGTGTGACGTATACATGCTGTTACATATTTTTAAGTAGAGCCTTTTTAATCCGTACAACTAAATATATAAATATTTTATAAAACATAACCCCAACGTGTCTGTCCTCTATTTTTTTAAATCTGCATGTTGGAGTGTCAATGTCGTGTCCGTGTCGTGTCACATCTCTGTGTCGGTGCTACATAGAATCCATCAATCCAACCTAGAAGACACGAAGAAATGACATTGCTTTCTAATATGCTACACAAAATGCTAAACATACGCCAATAACAAAGAACTTTCTTCTTTCTGTCTTCAATCTTATAGTTGAACCCATTCTCTACATTAGCAGCATTAGCCATCAACCACTTCCATGCACTACCTCAATCCACAAAAGCACTTATCTATTCCCTTGTTATTCTACAGCTTTGTAGTCTAAATAGCACACTTTTAATTGAATTAGACATCTATTTTAGGTGTTCACCATAGCAATAGTGAAGAAGAAAACAAGATTGATTCTTCGAAGCATAATTTGACAACAATGTCACACGGTACTTCTGTGCCATAAGTGGCAAGGAGAAACGAATAGAATGCAATATATCAAACCACTTATGGAAGCGAGATCATTTGTCATCTAGATTGAATTAGGCATCTTAGGTGCCAAATTATCAAAAACCCACCAAGTCCATAGTGAGATCATTTGCCATCTAGATAATCAACACTCTTTCACAAGGAAATAGGAACGAAGAATCTAACTGGCAAAGTGGCAAGTAAATCAAAGGTACCTGCAGATGACGAATTAATGGCATCCCTTTTCTTTGCCTCTTCAGTCGCCAATGGTCATAGATCAATTTAATTACTTCCAAAGGCGCAACTCCACCCATGAAGTTCTCCATTTCATCAGCAGTAAAGTGATCACGCTGTTCGGCATATGCAACTTTCTCAAGCGCATCCATCATTTTCTCAAACAACTCTTCAGAGATCTCTTCGCCTTTACTTCCATGATCACTTGAAGAGTATTGATTTTCTGAAATCCACTGCTCATCATCACTATCCATGTCATATAAGATACGTAATGGATCCATAGCCATGTCAACATCAGTTTCAACCTGCTGAAAGTACATGGGAGAGCTCCGAACGAATGGCAACTCCGTTCCAATATTATCACCTTCCTCTATCAGGCGAACTCCAGGAATTGGGATGTTCTTAACTGAAGCAGCACGAATGTTCCGATTATAGCACTCTTGATGGATCTCCTTGAAAATTATCCACTGGGTCCTGTCAGGAAACTCCAAACACCAATCCTTTCCTCCTTTCCACATCATAGCATGTGTGTAACGATTAGTTGGACCAGGCTGCAGAAACTGATGTGCTTTGTACGAATACTTAGTAGTCCCGGAGAATTTTACTGCAAGTCTCCATTCATTGTGATCCGCAAGCTCTAACACAATCCGCGCCCCACATTCTCTCCACCCTATTTCCCCATTTGTAATCAACACATTAGCATCACAAGCCAAAAACTCCAGGTTTCGTCTATTAGAATTTCTAGAATCATCTAATGTCCGCTTCTCATTAGCTTTCCTGATCCGTTTGGAAGGAACCCCTCTCGGGGTATGGACTTTGTGCTTTGCACTGATATCCGAGACTCCAGAAGGCAAAGTGTAATGAACCTGAGTTCTTGGCTTCTTAGGTCCATTGCCAAAGCCATTGCCGATAAAGTCTGTCCTACCACTGGGCCATAACTGGGAGGCATCACCGGACGAAGAATTTAAGCTTTCTCTGTTGTGATGCCAAATACTTCTAGGACCCCTAGGGTAGGTATTGCGCCCAATGGCATCACTCGCATTCCAAGCTAGATCAGAAGACTGTGCGGAATTGGGTGTTTTACCATTGGCAGGCATTTCATTTTGGTCCAAAAATGGAATTTCAACACTCAGACCCGTTAAACTAGAGGAACACCTGGAATCAAGCACACCTGCAGGCACATTATTTTTGCCAACCAGAGGCTCCGGTGAGGTAATACACTTCTCTAAGTCTACCCTGCTGCATCCCAACTTCTGTGATTGCACAAGAACGTGGCGTGAGTTTTCTACAGAATCACTGAAGCAAGCAGAAGTTTCAACAATACTTAAGTTGCCATTTTGGAAATCCTGAGATGATTTTACCAAGCCACCATCATCGCATTTTGAAATGGCGTGGGTACTCGAGTGTGGTTTGTGACAAAGCAACCCTCCATGTGATTCAGCAGGTTCCTGATCAGACTCGGTGATTTCTGAAACACTTTTGGAGCAATCCTGAGTTAGGGTGCAGCCAATTGCAGTGCATGTGTTTTCTGAACGCTCACGTGAATACATCAAATCATGATCCCGAAGACTGGTGTAAGCAACACTATTTTCCATGAGCAGCTTGAGATGCAAACTAATAAAGAAAGTAGGTGCAGCAGAAAAAGAAAGAGCAAATGGAAGAAATTTTCCATGCTTCACAAAAGAGTTTGAGGAATATTGGTTCATGGCTACACTGGAGGACTCTTTGAGAGCACCAAGAGTCGTAACACCTGGCATGGACTTCTTCCTCCATCCCTGTTGATGGCGAAATGCAAAGCAGTTAACTTCTGCAGTAAAAACTTAAACTAAGGAGCAAAACCTATATTTTCACATTTTAATATGCAAAAAGAGCACCCAAAAAAAAAAAAAACCAACCTACAAGGCTACCAAGCTACAACTTACCTAACACTTCCATTCAGATAAACCTACATAAAGGAAGGGGATGAAAGGAATGGATATCACAAAGCTCAAAAATCAAGAAAAGACAGTCCAAGAGCTTTTCCATGTCAAATAGAAATCTCTCGCTTTGGCTTAAGAGGAAAAAACAAAGCAAACAAAAAGTAGAAAGAGAGAGAGAGAGAGAGAGAGAGAGAGAGAGAATCAAAAGTCACAGACCAAAAAGGAACCATTAACTTTTTTGTGCCTCTCTTTATTCCCTCCTTTATTTTATCAAAGAACATAAACAAATGTACAGAGAGAGGAGTACCTCAAATGCAGACAGCTCACTGTCAATAGAACTTTTGTGCATCTGATTACAACCACCTTCCAGGGCCTTGATGTTATCATATGTGCACTCAGACACAGGTAGTTGCTTGGTGAGCAAACAATGTGGCTGTAGCTCGCAATCTAGGAACAACCACTTCGACCTTTTGACTTTGGAGAAGCTAAAGAATGCAAATACATGCTGCTTTCTAATATCCTCAATGCAAGAAAGTTTAAACCTGATTGAAGTTACTGGTATTTGCATATCAGCATGCTTCCTCTGTTCATTAGGTTGGCAAAATACTGTCAGGATGAGAAAAACAAAGGTCATGGCCTGCTTCAAGCAACCTTCAAACAACAGGAACCTCAGTCCAATAAAATTATCAACAAAAAGCATTTCCAGATGAATCTTAGGCCATGTAATCGCAACAGTGCCATAGTGAAGCAGCAACATAATGCGGAACAACCAGGAGTTATCTGCACCAAGGTACCGCCGGACAGAAACTGAGCCACCTAACTGAAACCTGAACCCCGTAGATCCTACCAAGCCATTAGTCAAGGCTAAATTACTAACAGACCAAAATGGCTCCTCAGAATCCATCTGTTCAAGCAAAATATCACAAACTTCAGAAGCACGGAAGCCTTGAGCGACAGCAGCGAGAGGGGAGCTTCCATATGCCTTGTTGTCATCTGGAGCATTGAACAATGCTTCGCCTTTCTTGCGAAACCGCCTCCTAAAATAAACAACAGGTGATTTGTTATCTTTGGAGCTACTATTGCCTTCCAACACAGACTTCTCACCCCTGCTGGCATCAGTGGATCTGTCTGGCAAAGCAGAACTACTAGATTTATGCATATTCCTCGCTGAGAAACCCATTTCCAAACAGCCGTTTGCATCATTAGGTATGGAAGACAACACAAGAGGCACAAAATTAGACGATGGATGTGATGTTTTACGCCTTTTCGGAACACTAAGAGGAGAAGATTTGACCCGGCGAGAAGAACGAACCAACCATGAGATGATGGGCTCTGAGTCTGTATAGCAGCCTATAAAACTATCATCATCAGCGGCAGAGTCCCTTATCCCGACGTCATCATGTTTATTTCCCATAGTTCCTCTTTCTGGCTCCATCTTACGAGGAATTTCACTGGGGAAAACCAGGAGTTTAAATCTTTCATTTTGAAGGTTGATCCATTCTTCATCTCGATCGTCATACTTGATATGATGAAGGTCTCTTTTGGAATCATACTCATTCACAAGGCCATAATACCAACTCTCATCCAACGGCCAAAAAATCTTGATCCTCCTGTTCAACACCCAGTATGCATCCAAGTCCTTGGCAAGAATCTCATAGAAATGACGTCGTTTCCTGAATGGCCCCTTCCCTTTGTGATTCCTTGGTCGCAATGTTCTGCTAGCAATATCTCCAGATGAGACATCAAAAGACACCCCATTTCTCCTCGGTGACGCAAAAGATCCGTTTTCTGAAGGAACCCTAGTACAGCTTGGATCAAATCGAGAAGAGAGCATCCGCGCTGCATTCTGTTCAAGGTTCTCCTCATCCTCGTCTTGGGAATTATGACATATCGAACTATCCGCCAGAGGCTCCACCTTCTTTGCAAGGCTTTCACTGCCAAATGTCAGGTCCGTCCTTTCCCTACGACTTCTGCGGCTCTTTCCAGAAGATGCATCACCTTTATTATTTACAACCAAATGGCCATCTTCCTCTTTAGCACGCTTAGCTGACTTCACCCTACTAGTCCTATCTACCTTAGAAGATTCAACTACCCTCTTCCCCTTCACCTTGGGATGAACAATCTTTTTACTTGCAGAATCATCATCTGACTTAGCTATCTGATCGGCTGAACTAACTTCACCATCACCAAGCCTCAAACCATTCTCGTCAGATTTCTTCCATTCACCATTCAACTTGGTAATTTGATCAGCAGAACCACCAACAACTGTGCTGGAAATATTCCCCAACGACCTCAAAACTTTAACGCTTTCGACCCTCTTGCGTCCAACGAAACCTCGTCGGCGCTTGGGAATCTGAATAACATTAGCACCACCACCACCATCATCCCCCAAATTAAGAGAAATGCTGCTAAACCCAGTATTGCTGCCGAATTCCCCATTCAACCACGATCGCAACTTTCCCGAACTGGGCGAATCTGAATCGCTGCAGGTCTCATCTAAACTTTTCCTACTCGTCTGGCCCGCAGGCTCCAAACTATTGAGAGAAACCTCTCTCTTACTCTTCCTCTTCTTCTTATTCTTAGTAACCCTCCCATCGTCCACTACTCCACTTTTCCTCTTTTTATCCCTCTTTTCAACTGAACCCGTAGATTTGTACAGACTCTGAAGATCCAACGACTTAGACTTTCTTGATGTTGTTCCACCAGAGTTGCCTTGTCTATATTCCATCAACAAACCCTAAATCCAACCACCCCAAACCAAAGCCCCCAATGTTCATATCCCATCACACGAATTCATCACCTAATTTAAGATCTGTAGACAACAAGTACATGCCACAAATCAACAAAAATTCAAATACCCACCACAAATTCAAACACGAATCCCAATAACACACAAGATATCATGCATTTTCCGAGCCAAATCGATGAAAACGAAAACAAATGACGTCATGCACAAGGCACGTACCTCAATCGGAGACCATGAAACAACGACGGAAACATCGAATCGACAAAGATCAGACGAACGAAGCATCAATTTTGCGATTTTGGATCTCAGAGTTAAAAGTTCGATTTGAAACCCTAATTGATCTGGTCGATTTTTCGGTGTTTTCGTTTTTTTTTTTTATTTTAATTTTACTCTCTTTTTTAACCGTAAGCGACGGGGAGAGAGAGAAGGGGGGGAAGAGAGAGAAAGGGGGCTAGGGTTTCTTGTCGATCACGAGGCAAAGCTGTTTTGGTTTTGATTTTTATGAGGAAAATGCAGAAAAAAAAAAAAAAGAAATATATATATTGGGTTGGAAACCACCTAGGATGATGCTGACCGTTGGATTCGTCATCGGAGGGTTGAGATTAGGTGTGAGTGGTTGGAGCGATGACGACAGAAAATAAAGAGGGGGTTCTATGTAGGGCTGCTCAAAAAAACCAGTGAATCCGGTCTAGACCGAATCGATCTGTGTATTTTGGATTTTAACCGTGGATTAATGGTCCGGACATGGGTTCAAAAAATTAAAAACCGTGACTCGCGGTCTGGACACGGATTTTAATTTTGAAACTGTGGATTAACCGATCCGGACCATAAGATTTTTATTATATATAATTTTTTTAAAAAAATATATATAAGTATAGATAAATAATTTTACCACCTTTATAATATTGACAATTTGATATTTTGATATGGAAGGTAATAGCCTATTGTGTTTGGAATCCAAAATGAATCTTCGGTATTGTTTTTTTGCTATAGTATATTTTAATTCCATAATGTTCAAGTTTAGATTTGTTCAATTAATTTGTTGGAATGTTTAATAAACTTTCATTATTTCTTTCCAGTAACTGTTTTTTCTATTTTCTTCTTGATGCTTTATATTATTATCTATTAACTGTACTAGTGAAGTGTTTGTTTCAATGTTGAGTTTGGATTTTTAAATAAATTGATGATTTTTTTTAGAATAAGTTGAAAATCCGTGGACAAATCCAAAACCTATCCGTGACTCGCGGATTGGATTGGAACCGAACCGTGAGACTTTTGGATTGGACACAGATTCCATTTTCAAAAAACCGTGACTCGCAGATTAAGATTGGATTCATGCCAATCCGGACCAATCCGAACCGTGAGCACCCCTAGTTCTATGCAGTAAATGGACAGTCGAGATATTGAGTATGGCTTTATGGATGGATGAGATGAGCGAGTTGTTCGATAGTTAAGCGGCTGGGTAATAGCGGAAAAAGGTATATGTTCCAACTTTTCCTTTAAATTTAATTTTGGAAAATACTTTTTCCATTAATGGGATAAAATATTGGGCCTGAGATTAAGGTAAACTACTAAAGTGCCATTGGGTTTCAAAAAGAGGGGCTTCGTAAGTATACACGCCCGAGAAAGATAATGTAATTGAACTCGCCTGATCTGTGTGCCACGTACTCCCATAAAGCTGGTAACAGATAGACCGTAGAAAGTGTCTTGTAGTCAATGAGGAAAAATAATTTGAACAAAAGAATACGGGGCACTTTGATGCCCAATTGCCAGGTGTTTCATGATAGACCAAACACACACAACAAGAAGACGTAGTAGTAGTATATTTTGAAATAAAAAACTAAAATACTCCATTTTTATACATAATGTTTTGATAAGAATTCTCACTAAGTTAAAGAACTACTTACCCCAAAAAAAAAAAACTAATTGAGAAATTTAAAAAGGTACGAATAAATTCAAAAAATTATGAATGGAAGTAAGTACCTTTTTTATCTGGAAATTAAATCTTCTAGTGGTTTAATATTTTGAGCCAGATGGAGCATAATTTGAGGAGGAGGATATGAATCCATTCTCTATGTTTTTTATATAGGATTAAACTATGACAACTCTTTTGGCGGGCGGATAGATTTTGAGGTTTAGGAAAAATGATATGAAAGGTGGATATGTTGTAAAAGCATCTCTAATGGGCTCTTAAAATTGTTTCTAGTAAGCCTTCTATTTGACATGGACAAAGTTGGAAATGTTGTAAAACTAAAGGCAATATCAAAATAATATTGCAAAAAGTAAAGACAATAATGAACACAATATATGTAGAATATAGTTCTTCCAGAACTACCATGAATGCAATTGATCTTCAGGATCAATCTGATTCTCTTTGTATTTCTTATTTTATTGCATCTTAATTACCCTATGCCTTTATAGAGGCAAAAGATCGAAACGCGTAATAAATACGCTACAGTTACAATGTTTACTGTTCATTAGCCAATTCGCTTGAAGGATTTATGACATCCATCATTAAAGATTTTGGCAGCCTTTAACTTCACAACACTCCCCCTTGCATGACAAAATTCTAAAAATACACCTCGTTAAAAATCTCACCAAGGAAAACCTAGTGGGAAAAACCTTTGGTGAAGGAAAAAGAGTGCAGCATCCTTGTGTCTCTTGCAATATGAGTTCGGTCTTCAGATTGCCTCGTTAAAACCTTGCTAAGGAAAACCCAATGGGAAAAAAAACCTTAGATGAAGGAAAAAGAGTACAATCGTTTTCAAGTCATTGACTCCCCCTCGACAATGCAAGATAAGTCTTTAAGCCAACGCATTCCGGTATCGGCTACCAACTTCTTGAATGTTGCAGTTGGTAATACCTTAGTGAACAAGTTTGGCAAATTACCACTAGAGCGTATCTACTGAACATCAATATCACCGCTTTTCTGGAGGTCATAGGTGTAGAAGAATTTTGGTGATATATGCTTAGTTCTGTCTTCCTTAATATAACCTCATTTGATATGTATGATACATGCGGCGTTTAATTCATACAATATGGTCGGGCTATCTTTAATTGACGACAACCCACATTTTTCCCGAATGTGTTGGATCATAGATCTCAACCAAACACATTCACAGCTTGTGTTCATTAATCGCAATAATTTCAGACTGATTAGAAGAAGTAGCAGTCAACGTCTGCTTTCACAGAACGCCATGAAATAGTAGTACCACCATAAGTGAACCCATATCCTGTTTGTGACCGGGCTTTATGGGGGTCCGATAAATATCCAGCATCTGCATATCCGATTAATTGTGATGTTGATACATGTAGCGGCTGGCTTCACCATGATCCGTCTGGCCCCCTACCCACTGCTGGGTTCACCAACGTCGAATACGTGATACCAAGGACTAAGCCCGAGATCGGGGCACAGTTGAGAGAGGGGTGGCATCCAGCCCGTCCTCGGTAGAGGGCAGCGCGCAGGGG
>JAXBDA010005234.1:0-25292 GCA_036023075.1 Gaultheria prostrata
TTTGCCGGCTTTTTTTTTTTATTCTCTCTCTTGTCTCTCTCTTACTTTTCCCCCATATATTATAATTTATTAAAAATAGGGAGGGTAATAGGGAGTGTTGTTGGAGTGTTGATAGAAAAAGTGAAGTTATAATAGATATATGCACTGTTCATAAACTTTTTTGAGGAGTTATTGTTGGGGTTGCTCTTAGGGCTGTGTATCTTGTATCTGATTTATCCATGTATAAGCTGCATCTGTTGGCTTCCGATAAAAAAAAAAAAAAAATGTCCTAACCTATTCAAAGTGTCCTCAGCGCTCTCTCCAGATCGATTCTCCGCAAAATTCCAACGCCACCTCTGTTCCGTTAGGTATACGGGTGATAATGTTTAGAGTTTAAGGGTAGTTCGGTAATTTGATCTCTTACACATCGTATTTAAAATCCGCAGCTTGTTTCGTTATCCACATCCAAGACCCAAACCACCACTGTGAACTGGAAGAAAAACAATGGCTTCATCATCTCTTCTGCTTCCTCTTGGTAAAATAAAAACCTCCCAATCCTTCTTTTACTTCACACTTGTTTTCCTACGTCTTACCATGTTAATTGTTCAATTTTTCTTTATGCAATTTCTAGTTCTTTTGCATTTCTTGTTTGCTGCACGTAAGTCCCATCAAATGTTTCACAAAAATAACCAGCCTTTGCATTATCATGGGTTCGGTTGACCTAAATGTGTGGAGAGATTATTCAGTTTCCCTTGGGTGGGTCCTTTTTCCACGACACATTGTAGTGAGTCGATACACTTTGTCTTGGGTCCACCACAAACCACAATTTGCGGTGGAAAAGGGGTCAGGGCATCACGTGGTGGTGACCCATGGCACTGAATAATTTTTCAGATTTTACCTCTAGGTCTAGAAAATAGGCATCTAATTACCATTAAGGTAAGAGGTGTTACACTAAGCCGGCTTTTTGGCTTTTTATGTGATGTATTGTGAGAGAGTGACTGCCTCGATTTTTGTAATAAGCTGGCTTTTTGGCTTTTTTTAGTTAGTGGAATAGGGCCTAAGTATTCTTTTTAATTACCATTAGGTAAGTTACTTTTTTGGGGGGTTTAGGTTTAGGGTGCACTTTCCTATTATAGGGTTTTAGTGGTTTAGACACTTTCATGGGTACCATAGGGTATAGGTTTAGACACTTTCATAGGGTATCCTAGGATTTAGGCACTCCCATATTGTTCGGGGAGTTGAGAGAGAGAGAGAGAGAGAGAGAGAGGGCTGGGTGTGTGTCGGAATTGCCCGACTTACCTTAGGCGTGCTTTTTCAAATCCCAGCTGGAGCTGGGCGTGTAGTGGCCAGATGGAATGTACTGGCCCGTAATTCTCTCATAATTGTTCCCTGTATGTGAGATATTAGTGTTCATGAACTTAGTATCTGATCACCTACTTCAACTGATTGAGGTTTATGTGTATTTGAGTTCATTAAATTAGTACCCAGTTTTAGAAAATAGCTATTAAGCATGGATACTGGTATGGTCAGGATATGTCGTCACAAAAGTACCTGAACAAGTTGGATACAGGTACGGCTAGACATGTCAGATACGGGTCGTATGTAGGATGTGTAGAAGTAACCTTTTGATACGGGTCGTATGTAGTTCCTGTCAGATAAATGAAGTACAGATATGAGTGTGGAAAACTGAGACACAATAACGATACGTACCTACTCTCACTTTTTTCTACTTATGAAATATGACAATTGATTGACTGCTATGTGTATTTTTGAAGATGTCTTGTGGTGATGGTTGCATGTGGACCGCATGTCTTCTGTCCAAATCAGTGAATTGATTCAATACCATACTGAAACAAACTCCCCTGCTATACACAGGAAGGGTTGCTTCTCCTATGGCTAGGCACAATAGTGCATCACTTCACAAATTGCAACCCAAGCTCAAACCAGGATTCTCAAGCTTCTTACTCTGACCTTTTAGCAATTTGAAGTCGGGGTTTCAAAATATAAAAATGCCGGGTGCTGAGATTAACTAAAGCAGACTAAATGGCTAATTTTACATTGCCGTCATGTGCTGCTCGGGACTTGTACCCAAGTTGAGATTTGACAGCAAGCTCTTATACTCCACCTAGCAATGATCCGTAGAGATTCTGGTTGAACTCGTAAAGAGAATTGGTTTTTGTTTCAGTTTGGTTGCTTTTCCGTGAACTAGTCTAGTTTGATTCATTACTTATTAGATTCAAAGTAGTAGATAGATCATATTAGTAGCTATTCCAGTCAAGTTGAAAATTTCCTCAATATTTTGTTACACAAGGATGTATTCATTGGTTCAGGTTCTGCGTTTTCTAAATATTTGGCTACCAATCATCATACCATTGCCGGAAGCAAAATCCGATGTGCAATTTTGAGATGCTCAAGTTCAGAATTGGGAATAGAAGATTCCAAGACAATTGAAAATAGGGATGAATGTTTCTTAATTAAGCGCAGGGATGTCATTGGCATGGTAGTGGGTGTTTCAAGCCTCTTGCTTTCCTCACTTGATGCTGACGGAGCTGGCTTGCCCCCAGAGGAAAAACCTAGACTATGTGATGCTAATTGTGAGAAAGAGCTTGAAAATGTATGGTGAGGTTACACAACTCCCTTTTTTTTTTTTGTAGTTTTTCCTTCGTTCTTTCAAGTTTGTGCCTCACATCACTAGACCATACTATCATGTCCCCCTCAAGCCGTACTGAGGTACGACAATAAGGGAGGTTTAGGGTTTTTGTAACTAATGGAAGGATTAGGATTAGGGCGTAGCTAAATAGAGGAAACGGGATCAAAAACCGCTGTTTTAACTTTTAAGTGCTGTGAACAGTAACACCTCTGTTTTTATGCATAAAATTAAAGAAGAAAGAAGAGAAGAAGAAGAAGATAGGTCTAGGAATCACTCCTAGAATTATGCATCACACCTAATGTGATGTAAATTTCTGTCTGGAAATCCTTTGTTCTATGGTTGTTTAAAAAACTGCATTAAACACAGCCTTAGGCTGATATTTCCAGAGTTATCCTTATGTTGGTTAACACTTGAGAGTAAATTTCCTAGGCTGCAATCCAGCCTACAGCCTCGTATTTATTTAAAACTTGCTATTCTTTTGCATTTGAGCCTGTCGGTTTCCCTATTGGATCGGCTAATAATATGTTGAAGGTTCTGTCTTTTGGCTGACTTCTAAAATGCGCTTTTGGCTGACTTCTAAAATGCGTAAAGGTCCCCTAGCTACAATCCTACTGAAGTTGAATAATATTTTTCTCTCGGTTAAAAATGATGCTTGAAATCTTCTATGTATTGGAGAGTTCAATCAAGACCTTGCAGAATAGGTTATTGTCCATTGATCTCTTTTGCTCCTTCCATTCTACTCTTATTTGTTAAAATTCTGCTAGAAAACACTACAACCAGCAACTTCAACTCCCGAACATCTATTTATGGAAACGCTGTACTTACTACCTTGTTTTCATACCAAAAGCCACCACTTCTTCCCTGTGACATAACCCCATCACACAAGAATACTGTTTTGTCCTCCATCACCAAAACGTGCTTTTACCAGAACTTGGCAACACTTAAACTTTAGTGACCCCATTGCTTTTCTGCATTTCTACGAAAAGGAGCAGCACTTTTGTGGAAATCTCAGATCATATATTCTACTTATGCGGACACTAAGGCTCCCTTTTTTGGCCGTCACTGAAATTTGTTTAATCATTAGGATAGGGAATAGTCCCATTTCATCAGCTTTACCTTTTGTATGTTTTCTGACAACGCCGGTCAGTTAAATTAGCCAGTTGTGCGTTTATGCACCTCCTTTGATGTTTTAAAATGCAACTAAGATATTTCTCCGAAAAAAGCGCAATTAAGATATGCTTCTTAGATGGGGCATGGGTTGGCTATTTGCTTATACAAATCAGCTACCAACAGTCATGTACTCTTGTTGGAATATAGTTTGATTGCTACTGATGGCATCTGTGGATGGGTCTCTGAATGGTGAAGGTACCTATGGTAACTACCGAGTCTGGTTTGCAGTATAAAGATATTAAAGTTGGTCAAGGCCCTAGTCCCCCAGTTGGTTTTCAGGTAATGTTTTCTTGTGTTTCGTTCAATATGCAACCATGAACAAAAATAGAAAAGAGAAGGTGTCTCCTTCTTTCCCTTTGCTTGAGAAAGTGCTCTATCCTGTTCATACAAGCACCAATCTTTAGTTGTTTTCATTTTCCAGCTATTATTCTGTCCCTTCTTGTTTTCCATACTGAAAATCTTCTAGATTTTATGGCCCTCCCTTCATATTTGAATGAGCATCCATATCCTGTGCTTCCTTGATCAGCACTCAGCGGTGTTTGATTAATTAACGACCAGAACTTGATTGAGGTAGAATCACTTAAGTATCTCGTTTGCCTACTTGATAATTATAATACTTGCGCCTGTTTAGCCCACTTATGAGGAGAGCTTAGCCACACATGTGGAAGAGTGTTGACAGTAATCATTGTCCCCCTCTTAAACGACCTAAGCTTGTAGACGAGTTGGTAGTCAATACTAAATCAATTACATGTGTTTTGACTCTTGTTTTTCTGGGGCATTCATACCAAATGCCTAGTCTTGAGAATGCATAAATTTTAATTTTGAGAATGAAATCTATTGCAATTTTTGTTCACAGTCAAACAAATGTTCAGATTGGCAAAGCTATAAGCACCTGGCCTACTGTGCTGTCTTCCAAACTGTCCTATGCAGTTCTGGATATCAAACTTTCAGTTCTGAATATATATTGCAAGAGTAAATGTGCAAGTGACAACCATCATTCCTGCTGCTTTGCTTTTTGGCGATTATTCAGAAGTCATGATAAGTAGATGTGGCCAGATAAACTCCAATTTTAGTTTTCATCAATCTATTACTCATGTCATATGTTATCCATTGTCACAGGTGGCAGCAAATTATGTTGCCATGGTTCCATCAGGACAGATATTTGACAGGTAACTACATGCGTTGATTAACTGCATTATATTCTTTTGTTAAAGCATCTAACTCAAAACCAATTGGCAATGAGTGGAGAGGCCACCCAGGCTCATATACTAGCTTTGGAGGTTATAATTAAGCAATGTGGGACAAATTCCAACACTCCCCCGCACGTGCGACCCCTGACTCACACGTGGAGAGGTCAACAAAGGATCCAAAACATATGGATCACAAGAAACAAAGTGCAACTATGGCACAAACGAAGGGGAAAAGCCTCCGAAAACCTAGCACTGATACCATGTTGAAGCATCCAACTCAAAACCAATTGACAATGAGTGGAGAGGCCGCCCATGCTCATATACTAGCTTTGGAGGCTATAATTAAGCAATATGGGACAAATTCCAATATCTTTGTCTGTAGGCAATAAGTAGTTAATACTGATTCTGCTGCTTATGTGTGCATCTAAGAATGACGAATGATGGTAGTTTTCATACTTCCTGGCCCAGCTGTAAAGGTCTTGAAATTGGATACCCGACTCATAGCATCGTTCCCAATTGACATCTCCATCCCAACTTTATGGCAATGTAATTGATCTCAATGGCACTTATATATAAGGTTAATTCTTAGCCAGTAATCAGGTTACAGGTATACGAAAAACAAATATAAAAAGGCTAGAATAGTTGTCAAAGTTCTATATGATGAGCCAATTACATAGCTCAATGGAGAAAATGGATACATGTAGCCGACTCCAATTGATTGGGACTTGAGGCTCTTTTTGATTTGGTTTGGTTTTAGTATCTCACAAGCTGGTATTGATCTACTTTGTCTCGTCTTGTCATGGGCCCTGCACAACCAAAGATGCTTACATATTGAAAATTGTACACTTACAAGAGAAACATCTTCGAGGTCTCAACAAAGAGCAAGTTGTTACATTTAAATCCAAAAACTCAATTGCTTTCGGATTCTTATCCAATTTATTTCGTTTTGTCTCTTATTCAATTGCTTTGTCTGAACTTCACAGTTCACTGGAGAAGGGTGTGCCTTACATCTTTCGTGTTGGGTCTGGTCAGGTAACCTCAAAAGTGGCTCTTAATCAAGTTACTCTATAATATTCAATCCTATTTGGCACTTTCAGCAATGGCGAAAATAGTATGCTAGTTAATCAATCTGCATAATCAAGACACAGGATGATAAATTGCATCCCACTTCCTCTTACTGAAGGAAAACCAATGAGTCTAATAATTACTATTCAAAGAAAATTTATTAATTTTGTAAGATGGAAGGAATTTGACTAATGTGACTTCCATCTACCATACTGACTACCAGATAAAATGACTAAAATAGGTAATCAAGGGACTTGATGAAGGGATCCTGAGCATGAAATTAGGAGGCAAACGGCGACTGTACATTCCCGGACCAGTAAGTTCTCTACCTGATATCTGCTTTTAATTGCCGAGTTTCTGTGTCTGTTTTCATGGTAAAGCAAACAGGATGTTGATTTGATGAGTTCGTGTTTCTATAATGCATTGTTTTTGGACTTCCAAAATCTGTTCGCTTCTACAGCTGATTCGTAACTTGTGATTTCCTGATTTTAGGTTGCCCTTTTTATGCTCTTTTTGGTCAGCTGACAATTAGTTTGATTCTGCGTACAAAATAGTGCCTTTTCAGAACATACAGGGCCAGTCCCAACGTTTGGGTTGCCCAACCCCGATCCAACCTTGGTTGCCCACTTACTACTGTAAAATTAAATAAAAAAACATCAAAAAAAAAAAAAAAATCTATGTTACATTGTACTTTGAGCTTAAATTACATCAAAAAAACTACAATCAAAATGTAACCCCGGTTATAATGCTTTAAGATTAGCATGATCCGATTCAAAGAAAACTTATCATTGCACTTTTTTAGACAAATTCTGCAATTGAGTCATGGTACTAACTTATGCAAAAACCAATTTTCAATTGAGACTTAATCTCTTTTGTGACATGGTGCTACAAAAATAAATTTTTATCACCTTCAACTGGAAAAAAAACTCATTTCCGCCGAAACAACTGTAACCGGCAGTGCTGACCCTAATATTTTAGGGGTCCGAAGCAAAGTCCCCATATTGGCCTCCCTACATCTTCAAGAGTTCTTTTACAAAAATGATGAAATACAAAAATTCAAACTAAAAGGGAACAATTATTAAAGATTAACGGAAAAAGATGTGATTGTAAGAATTTGGTGTGAAGAAAATAAGAATTTTTGCTTCATATTTGAACTATTATTTGTGTGAAAAAAATAATGAACCGTGCTAGCTCGCTCATTTTTTTTTTTTAATTTTTCACTCCTGAGAATTTTTTTTATAATACAATGTAAGAACATCTCACTTCTACATTACTGTTGAGTTTGTTAAATGTAACATTTCTAACAAAGTAATTGAGTGGTGCGATTTTCGTAAAATTTTGGATTGGGAAGGAAAAAAAGGAGCCATAAATAACAAAAGTAGAGACTTAAAGGGAAAGAAAGGCCTGAAAGTTGCCGAAGTGATAAAAAAGAAGCTTGGGAGTTGGGATTGCTTCTCTTTACAACAACAATAATAAAACCCATCTAATCCCCAACCATTGAGGGTATGAGCGGGGGATGATTGACATTAACCTAACCTTTGGCAATATGTACAAAGTGACTGGTCTCAGAATACCACTGAAACAGTGGCCCCCCTAAACCTCCAAGAACCGAGGAGCTACAGGGATGTTTTGCTCCCAAATCAAAGCCAAAAGGCAGGCCTAGGACCTAAATCAATTTCTGTGCTCATTACCATGCTTCCTTTATTCATGGTCCAGAGCATCTCACTAATGAGCATAGATTTCTTCTCTTTTTTTAGCAAAAATACTAAAGACGCACCAAATTACATACACCTGCACACACACACAAAGGCCAAGGGACCAAGTGTGTAGGCCCCTTGCCTTCGTGTGTGTCCCTAGCACCTGTCTTTTCTTTAGATATCCCTGTATTTGTAATGCTGTTTGCCTTGTTTAAAGAATTCGTTGTTATGTTTCTCTTTTTTCCCTTGCATTTGCCATAGGTAATGGAATATTATTGGAGTTGGGATTGTACAATTTTCCTTACATTGGGTGTGTTTTGCTTCTGCATTTCTTGAATTTAATAGTTGGCATTCCCCAAAGGTCTGACCTCAGCTCCAGGAAGGCCAAGAGTGGCTCCTAGTAGTCCAGTTATCTTTGATGTGAGTTTGGAGTACATTCCAGGTCTCGAAGCCGACGAAGAGTAGAATACCTTACATCCTCATTTGGATTCTCTGTTTTTCCACTATATGTGAACAATTGTAACATAAATCTTCCATTTATTCATTCATTATACTGTAAAATTTTGGCTGGGGTGCCGGGGCTCTTGTCGTCTTTTGCTAACAAGCGGCAATTCCAGGCTATGGGCCTTCTATTGCTCGAAACCCATCTTAGTCCTTGCCACCAGTTGAAATCTTCGCTGTAGTGTTTCATATATTTGGAGGTTGTTTCCTTAAGTTGGGTTATGAGTTTTAACAATGAAAATTTCCTCACTCCAAAAGGGTTGAGATTATTCCCAATTTTTTTTATATTCTAAAATTTTTAATTAGGAATATTCTCAATGTATTTTTTTTTTATTGTAGTGGTAAAGGTGCTCATGGTAAATTTTAATGTTGAGAATGTTCTAAAGATTGAGCAAATTCTCAACTTTTTTGGATTGAGAATGTTCTCGATGTATTTTAATGGCGGTGGAGGTGGTGGTGACGTGATGGTGGTAGATTATAATATTCAGAATTTGAGAAAATTCTCAATGTATCTTGGCGGCGATGGTTGATTGTAGCAATGAGAAATTCTCAGTGATGATTGAACATTATAATGTTATGAGAGTATTCTCAATGATGATGGTCAAGTAAATGATGGTAGTACGTAACGTAAATGGAGTTCTCGATCTCTCGAGAAACAATTGACATAATTTGTGAAATTATAAAATCAAAGAAACAAAAAAACTTGGGCTAGAACATCCTTTTCATGAATTGGGCAGCGTTTCTTAACATTCTGCAGTTATTGCCTTGAGAATATGCTCATAAAATAAATTTGCTGGCATACCGTAAATTTTCACCCATAGAAAATTTGTCAAAGGACAGTGCTACCCGTACAGAACGGGAGGCCACGAAAATGTACCGATCGCCTTCGGGTACCCACTTTTGGGTCCCACACGAGTGATCCGAACCGTTCATTGTTCTTAAAACATTTTTCCGAGGGCCCCCACAAAATTTCAGCTCAATCGGACGGTTGGAAGTGCTCGAACCAAAATATCACCGTTTGACAAACGGTGAGATTGTCAAACCATACACCGGTTAATCAGACTTCAATTCGCGCTGAAATTAAGAGTTATTAGTATGATCATACACAAACTCAAAACATCACACACACAATAGGAAACAAAACTCGAGAGCAAACCACGTCTTTCACACAATATACATAAGCACATACACGGGAGTGATTATTCAATGCTCTTGAAAGTCGCACAATTACTCGTAAAATTATAGAAGGTCGACGTGACAGTGCATTATGCAATAATTCCTGGAACAGTGTTTTCCGTTTAATTTCAACTGCATGATTGAACAAAAATATTTCTCCGGTAAGATATTTTACTACAATTCTGAAGCTGAAATTGCACGAAAACAAAGGTACATACTGCATACACCTTTGGGCACTGGTGACCGGATCAGAAGCTCGAACGACCGTCAACAAGAAGGCATTAGGTACCTGTACCCGAAACTGACACAGCTGTTGGTAATTTTTCCTATCCAGCAAGAGAAAATCTGCTTCACCGAGCAACCTATAAAAAAGGTTGTTTACGGAAGCCCCTTTGGGGCCCTACCGACACCTCATCGCAATGATCTGTACCGGTCACCTTATAGGATCCGTAGAGTAATATGTATACGCAAAAAATCAGCTTCATCCGACATCGATAAGTACGCCAAAAATTAAATTTTGGTGCAAAAAAATATAGGGCCTGAATCATTTTGTATATACACAATACTCTTCTACAGACCCTACAAGATGATCGGTTCAGATCATTGCAATGAGGTGCCGGTAGAGCCCCCAAAGGAGGAGGAGGGTTCCGCAAACAACCTTTTTTAGGTTGCTCCGTGAATAAGGCAACCTCATCCAGCAAATAAACTGAGATACACAGAGGCAGCAACACCAACCGAATAAACCCCAATAACAGTCCCAACCAAATCCTTCCCAGCCCTAACCCCCGCCCCAACGCCAACAATCCCAACCACCCCAATCGGCACTCGCCTCATCACCGCCGCCCTAGCGCTATCCACAACATCCCCAGTAAAAACCTCAACTGCAAATTCCTCAAACTCGGCCGGCCCGAGACACGGTTCCTCCTCGTCGCCCGGTTCGGTTCTTGGCTGGCTGCGGGGGCGAGTGATTACGGTTCGGTAGGCGCGGTCGACTCGGGACCGGGTAGGAGGGGTGGGGGCCCAGCGTTTGAGGAGAGGGTGGGTGGAGGAGAGAGAGTGGTGGAGAAGAGAGGCGGCGTGGGAGAGCTGGTGGGGGAGGACGCCTGGGAAAGCGTGTTGGGTTAGGGTTAGGCATTCCTGGTAGACTGAGTTGCAGGATGAGTTGAAGTCTGGTGAGTTAGTGAAGCTTTGGGAGACTCGTTTTGAGGGGGATAGACCCATCACTCTTGTGACCCCTTTCTCTGTTGTTCTCTCTCTCTCGCTCGTTTTGTGTGGGTCTGATCGGGAAACTAGGCTCTGTTTGGATTTGGTGGGAAATTGTATACCCACTCCCTTTTTTTCTCTTGTACCTATGGGCGCAAACTCGCCCAGTCAATGTTTGTAGTGTTCGAGCTCGGCTCGGTTACTGTACGAGACTAAAAGTCGCTAGGCTGATCTTTGCAGTGTTCTATCCCGGCTCGTTTACTATACAAGATTAAAGCTCGAGTAGCTCGGTTAAATTGAGCCTAAAACTAGAGTTTCACTTGATTACTAAATGAGTTAAATTGAGCTGAACCTTGAAAAAACTTGTTTCGTTCGCAACCCTACCATAACCTATCCATAGCATACATTTTTTTTTAGCATACATTTTTTTTATAGAGTGAACATGCAAGAAATGTTAGTTGTTACTATGTTGTTAGTGGAATTTGACTCTTGATTTTGTACATGGGATTAACTTGGCTTATCACCCCACTTGCCAATGTTCCCATCCATAGCATATTGATTTACCATTTTATACAATTTTTCTTTACTTAGTACCCACACCGTCAACTTCTCACCTGTCATATTAGGATCCTCTCAGGTGTGATGATCTGAGATCTCTCTTGCGTATATCCTATTTTTTCTTAGTACCCACGTTCATTGCATTGTTCGATCTCGGCTCATTTACTAGGCGAGATTAGAACTTGAGTTATGCTTGTTTGTTTTTAGCTCGCAACAATATGAAATCGTTAGTTCTGACCTAGGTCTAAACATTCTTAATTTGTTCGAACTCTTTGCTATAATAATTCGGACGCAGAGATCCGAACAGATTGAATCTTTCAAATGTCGAGCGCCGAATAATCCACTGAACAAAAGGTCACTTGTTCAATCATGGTAGTCAAACGCGGCGTACAATTTGCGGCGCTGATCAGCAATGGTAAAGGGATTTTTTAGCTCGAAATACTATTTGTTCACCCTCTTTCATGGTTAGATGGTTGTATATATTTTCGTCGATACAAAAAAAGAACGAAACCGAAGTTTCGATTCCAGTTTACTTTGATTTCCTCATCTTAGGATTTTGGTGATTGGATTTCAAATGGATTTTCATAATGGTGTTGTGAACGTCTGATTTGTTTTATAAAATGCGGGTAATTGAGTTTGCATTTTTTGATTTGGAGGGACGATTAGGGAAAGGGTTGTATCGAGCTTGCCCGTACATTGGGGTTAACAATTAAGATACTCTCATCTCATGTGTGTTCCTTATGTGCCGAAAAATAAGACCTATTATGGTCTCGTTTGATGATTCAAGCAGTTCACATTATATATTTTGATGTGTTTATCGTCTACGTAAAAATTCAAGTTAATCGAAGAACGATATACATATGAATGAACCATATTTAATCCAAGAGTAAATATGCAAAAGAGATCATCGCACATGAGAGGATCTTTAAAAGAAGCTTAAGGTGTGTGTGATTGGTTGGAGTGGGCTTAAGGTATACGTAGGTTCTTCTATCGTTTGACCGGAGGAAAAAAAATATGCAAGAGGGATCATCACGCAGGAGAGGATCCTCACACGACAGATAAGAAGTTGATGGTGTGTGTAATTGTGTATTAAAAAAAATGAGGATAAAATGGTAAATCGATATGCTGTACGATGGCGTGGATATTAAGAAAATGAAGATAAAATGGTAAATCAATATGCTGTAGCTGGCAAGTAGGGTGGTAGTCAAGTTGAGGCACCCATTTCTCATGCACAAAATCAAGGATCAAGTCCGAGGGAAGACTCGGTTTTGAGTCTTGCTAGTGGCAAGGGATTGTAGGGGTACACACTTATGTTCACTTGTACCTAGGTGGCGCCGTGGTGACGGTCTGTCCTCACGGACAATAGTTATGGCTGGAACCGGACATTCCACTGGCGGGTCAGGAGCTCCAGTCCTATGGTCACGTCCAAGGGGGGTTGCTATGCTGGTTGCCCCCTCCTCCCCCCACCCTTTTCCTGATCAAAAAAAGAAGAAGAAGAAGAAGTCCTACTAACAACTACTCCCTCTGTCCGGATTTGTTGGTCCATTTGGGGATTTCAACTTTTTTTCCATCACTTTTTGTGTACTTTCTCCATACTTTACCCTTTAACTTTTGGAAATGGACAAATATTTTAGGACTTGAAAAAGTATGTTTGTGGACCAACAAATCCGGACGGAGGGAGTACTAAATAAGTGTAGTGTATTCTATTTTGGGTTGTTCCTAAATAAGTCACAATAACAACAACAATAACGGAACCTATCTAGTCTCCAATCATTTGGGGTATGGGCAGGGGATGGTTGATGACAGATCTTACCTTTGGCAATATGCACAAAGTGGCTGCACTCAGAATACCACTGAAACAGTGTATTCTATTTTGGGCTGTTCCTAAATAAGTGTGATGTAAAAAAGTTAATAGGTAAAACTTAGTACATTTCCTATTTTCCTCTTTGAAGTAGATTCCTTTTTGAAAGTTAGTGGTTAAAGTTTAATGATATGTCGTCAAGGACAATAGTAAAAAGTGAATGTAAAAGTTGATATGAAAAGTGTAATGATAATGTTTTCTTAATAAGTTGGAATTACGAAGCTACACACTAAAAATGAACTGAATAAGTAACATTTCTTGCATGTTCACCCAAAAAAATGCTATGGATGGGTTCTAGTAGGTTGCAAACGAACCGAGTTGCTCGAGACTCGGCTTGTTAAGAGCTTGGCTCAATTTAACTAGTTTAGTAGTCAAGTCAAACTCGAGTTTTAGGAGCAATCTAAAACTAGGCTCGACTCGAAAAAGTTCGACTTATTTATTTTAGGGGAAAATTTCAAAAAAGCCCATGACCTTTGGCCCGTTTATCACATCAACACCGGAGCTTTAAAAAACGTCAACTAAACCCCCGAGCTTGGCATTCCGTTATCAATTTCCCCCCTCATTCGATTTTCCGTCCAATTGATAACGACGAGTCCTACATGGCTCCTACATGGACACATGTGGGACCCCTTGCGCCTCCACGTGGACATGACACTGCTTAAAAAAAACCTTGACCTTTGGATCAAATGTCTCATAAACACCTGAACTTTAAAAAACGTCAATTAAACCCCTCACCTTGACACTCCGTAATCAATTCCCCCCCTCAGTCCATTTTTCGTCCAATACTTAACGGGGACTCCCAAAACGACGTCATTTTGTTGGTTTGTCATGAGCTTCCAAATTTGTTCGCTACACGTCTGTGGAGCCAACTTCGGGGTCTCACACAAACGATCTAGACCGTTCAATAATTACTCCCTCCGTCCGGATTTGTTAGTTCGTTTTGGGGATTTTAACTTTTTTTCCATTACCTTTTGAGTTTGTTCATTTTCCCATACTTTATCCTTTGACTTTTGAAAATGCACAAATATTTTGAGACTTGAAAAAGTATGGTTGTACAAGTCCGGATAGAAGGTGTATAAGGGCATCCCCAATAATGAGGATACAAATCCTCCCTAAAAAGATTGGTGAACAGTGTTTTACTTACTCACATCTCTTTCAACACTCCAACAATCCTCTCTATTACTCTCTCTATACCAATTAAATAATATAAACGAATACATATAATATATATTATACACATAAAGAGGAGAGAGAAAGAAAAGAAAAAAGGATTAAAAAATGGGTAGGGAGTGAATAGTGGCTCCCTAAACAGGGGGGTATTTAGGGAGCTACTGTTCATCAGAGTATTTTAGGGAGGGGTTTAGGTAGTCTGTTGGGGCTTGATTTTGGGGTTGGGCTCCCTAAAATAGGGATAGGGAGGGGTTTGAGTCATCTGTTGGGCTTGCTCTAAGATAATTATTTAAGCGGTCATGGAAAAAATCAGGCCCATCAGATATTTATAAGTAATTGATCTAATTAGCTCAATTTTTCATTTAGAATTAGGACCTGTAATTTGAAAGAATTTTGAAAAAAGATACAATTGTGCGCTCGGTATCCCCTTGATCTGAATTGTAGAACTGTTTTGATACCTATCGATGTCCGATCAAGATAATTTTATCAGTGAACGATTCTCTTAACAAGAGCTACGACATCTACGGCTCGGTCAAATGGATACCGAACACACATTTGCATAACCTTTTAAATTTTTTTGTTCTTCAGATTATAGGGTCTTGATCCGAAATGAATTAGATCAATCACATATAAATATATGATGGCCATCATCTTTTACAAGACCACCTGATTAATTATTTTAAAATTATTGAACGGTTCAGATCGTTTGTGTGGTACCCTGAAGTTGGCTCCACAGACAACGTGTAGCGAACAAATTTGGAAGCTCATGACAAACCAACAAAATGACGTTGTTTTGGGAGTCCCCGTTAAGTATTGGACGAAAAATGGACTGAGGGGGGGAATTGATTACGGAATGTCAAGGTGAGGGGTTTAATTGATGTTTTTTAAAGTTCAGGTGTTTATGAGACATTTGATCCAAAGGTCAGGGGTTTTTTTAAGTAGTGTCATGTCCACGTAGAGGCGCAGGGGGTCCCACATGTGTCCATGTAGGAGCCATGTAGGACTCGCTATTATCAATTGGACGGAAAATCGAATGAGGGGGGAAATTGATAATGGAATGCCAAGCTCGGGGGTTTAGTTGACGTTTTTTAAAGGTCAGGTGTTGATGTGATAAACGGGCCAAAGGTCAGGGGTTTTTTTGAAATTTTTCCTTATTTTAGTTTTCTCGATTCTTTGTTTCCTTAGTTTTCTTTATTGTTTCTCTCTTGTTTCTCTCAAATCAAACAAGGGTTCCTTCGTTTGGAACTGAGAGTCCCGAACCAACCGTTCATTTGGAATTATTGGACGGAACAAACAAAATGGACTTCAGTTTGACAGAAGAAGCAAGTGAATTCCTGGACTTCGGTTAAGTGATCTACAGTTTCAACAAATCCTGAATGAATGTCGCAATCTAGTATAGTGCCTTCTCGATGATTCCCTACGGTATGTACTTGCCAAAAATCGAACGTATGAAGGAGATCCCTCAACGTTTGAATCTCTTGCATCATTATTTCTTCGGCAAAATAGACCTCAACCATGGATGGGTATTGCGTTCACCACAGGACCAACAATAGCAGAAGTGAAAATGGCCACAACATCTCTAGATATCTCAAGTAATGGCAACAAGTAGAAGACTAGGCCTGGAAAATAACTTTTCATCAGACAATATTCCAGTTTTTCCTGGTATAATAGCAAACATTTCAGAGCCTACTCAGACAGAGAGGGCATAACCATATGGTTGTAACACAATCACTAGCACAGATTTTACACCCTACAAATCTTGAGTAGAACACAATCTCCATGTACGAAAACCGACAGAGAGGGCATAACCATATGGTAGTATCCCAACCACTAGCAGACTTTACACCCTGCAAATCTTGAGCAGAACACAATCTCCATGTATGAAAGTCGTTACGGCAATCGTTCTTTTTCCCATCACATGAAAACCAAGAACATTGGAGGTGAGTTTGAGATGGATGACGGAAAATGGGAATATTTAACCTGTACATGAACCGCAAAAGATTAGCAAATGAAGAATACGAAGATAGTAAACATCATGATATGCATAATGCGTTAGATGCTGAAAGTGACAGACCATATACCTAAGTGTCTCATATCATACAGAAACACAAATAACCAAAGTGCCAGAATAACGCAGTCACTTAACTGAGCCTCTAAACAATAAAAACAGTTATTGAGTTCTGTCATACCAAGTGTAACCAAACAATATTACCCCAGAAAAAGAACAGGAACAGTGATAGTTAAATTGAAATGGACTGAATCGTAGGATCTGAACTCCAAGATTTCCATGTGTACTTCAAGCCTTCAGGTGGATTGTTAATGCACTCCCTCATCAGATTAATTGAATTTTTGTTCCTTCCAAAACAACTCGAAGCACCAATGCCTTTGTAGCCGAAATGCCACGGCCCCAATCTCCCCATGTGGAGATTGCTGGTTCGAGCCCTACTTGGAGTTGTTGGGAGAGATTCACATTTTCTTTCCCTTAGATATAAGGCGAGTAAGTTGTTTCAATATCAAAAAGAAAAAAATAATACTAAAAAAAAATTAAAAAAAACCCACAAAGCCTAAAGCTCCAAGTCTGTTTCATAATCGAATTTTCGTTCCTTTCGGAGAGAGGATGGCGCACCATTTGAAAAGTAGGTTTTTTTCCCTGATATATATGACAAGAAAGTTCACAGTCTGTACTTAGCAAAAAAGGAGATTACCAGATCAAATGAGACATTATCAGACGATAATGAAGCATAATAGAGAAGTAATATGGTTTTGTGAGCATCGTAGTCAACAGCATCAACATCAATATCAACAAATTTGGTTGAACAAGCAACAACCATGAAGTCCAAAAGAATGACATCTGTTTAACAAACTAGAGCTACTAGAAAATGTCGCATGCTTTAATCTTTAAAGCATGGGACATTTTCTTTGTCAATATAAACAACTGACGGCTATAGGGGGATCACGGGTTTTCCTGCCATTCATGGCGCTAAGCTGAGTAATACTAGAAGATTAATCAGTAGATCACTTAACAACTCAAATCATAGCGTTGAGTAGAAGGGTAGTTCCTGGAAGGTAGTTCTATAAAACCAGAAAACCAAAAATGAGAAAATTGTCGTAGCACATTCAGATGATGGTGGGTGGATTCCCCAGCTAGGATAAGTTTCTAGCAAAATATAATCCACCTGTATCCCCATATATTGCGTTTAGAGTCCCTTGTATATTTTATCCTTCTAAATGGATAGTGCAACCGAGTCGAAATGCATATAGAATGGAGAATTAAGAATCAACCTATCGCTGCCCCTACAAAACAAATGAGAGAGAGAGAGAGAGAGAGAGAGAGACCCGTGTGATAGTATCATAATCACATGCAGAGTTATGCTTGGCAAACATTGAGCAGCTGTTAATCCTTGTGAACCAAACAGTTGATCAAATTATTCGTTTTTACTTTCCATATAGTTATCTGCACATGAAGAAAAAAAAAACTACTAATTTTGAAATGAAGAAAAAGAGAAGGCAAGAAAATGCGACAAGTAAGATGCACCTAATTGTGTCCAAACAGGGAAAGATATAAAAGGCCGAATTGCAGAAAAGACGGGCATTTAACGGAGAATAAGAGCACCGCATCAGTTCAGTCCGATTAGATATGTGGTTCTCACTTCTATCATCCCAAACATACGGGAGAAGACTAAATTATTTGTTTTAAGTACCCAACACAAGTTTGAACCCAGAGGGCCAGCACAAGAACATGTAAAATCAATAGATAAGTAAAGAAAAAACTTAAGCTTCATGCATCTTTCAATCCTCAAAGTAGACTGCTGTTAAACTTGCAACCTCACCATAGTTTTATTGCCTTCAGAAATCAACTTCACCGCGTCACTGACCAAATAGTGCATTCGATGAGCCAAATCAACTCAGTTCTGCTAAAAAAAGAAGCCTTCTGTCAACTGTTTGGGTAAAGAATAGTAATCAGATAGTGGTAAGATAAAATAGCTTAACTTATCCAAAAAAATGAAGATAAAATAGCTTGATCAGGTGATTTCATCATAACTCCATGTATTATCAATCACTATGGCTATTTGAAATAGTGATGCAAAACATTGGCAAAGGAATACCTGTTCTATGGGGACATGTGCTATGTTGATAACCATTGCGAGCTAGTTAGAATAGCTTCTTACACCAAGACCACGGAGTTCACAAATAAGTACCATAGCAATTTCTGCGAGCACAAAGATATATGTAATTAAACCTGGAAGCAGGGAAATAAAAAAACATGTATGTAAAAGTTCAAAATATAGGAACACAGCATTTTCTAGTTCAGCCCTGAATATACTCATCGATAAGAATTATCTCTACTTTTTGCTTGACTATCCACTAAAGGACAAGAGAGAGAGAGAGAGAGAGAGACCGAATTTTAGTGTCTGGAGTCCAACTTTCGATGTGTTAAGTGCTTCATAAATACAAGGAATTGACACAGTTACGAAGAGCTAGCTAAGAAAGATATTATGAATTGCTTTATACAAAGGCATAATGTCTAATACCAGATTCTAACACTGATTCAGATACTTTGCTGTCTTTGCTACCCTCATTAGCGTTGGAAATTTCCCAGATTTCAGATGAATGAACTCGGGTCTGTCAGAGGGTCTCCCGAGGCAACCGTAGCGACCCATCCCGTGGAGATTGATGGCTGTTTTCATTGTGGCAGTTTCAGTCTTTGTAACTCAAGAGTCACACTTTGGCTATATGATAACAATCCCATTCGAGTGTTCTACACCACAAATTTTGAGTTCCTTTGTTACTATTTTGATACGTCTTTTAGTGAGAGAGAAAGAGAGACAAACAAGGTTCAGTTCACCAAGGCGTTCATCGGAGGTGTTCCGACGTTCATGGTTCAGCCATTTTATCCAGGGAGATAGACGTCGATTTGCCTATAACACCCCCGGTAGGAGGCGTATTTGTTTTAAGAAGACTGTGTTTTTCACAGGACTCGGTTCGGTTAATAAATTCGTCATACTGTTTGTATTTGTTCTTGTATTCTGTTCATGTAATCTGTATTTTTGTTTATGTTACCAATGGAGTTGTTCTTTGGAATTCTGTGCTGCTGTAATTTTTCCTACAAGTAGTGGGAGATTGGGCATTCAAGTCCTTGATAAAAAGCTTCACTATGAGCCACAGAAAGCTCAAATCACCACCTAATTGAGTCTGGACAATTAACTGTGAACCAGAAAGCAAACAATCTGAAAGAAGACACAAAGAATTCACTGCTGAAGAAAAACGTTGTTTGGAAAAGTGTTGAGACAAAAAATGTATAAGAATAGGACCTTTGATAACCTTTAACTAAATTACCCACAGTTTGCACATTGCACAGAATCTCGAAGAATCTGGAGCAGAAAAAACCTTACAAAAGGGAACCATAAAGAGGGAGCGCAGGTAATTTGTTATTGGAGGTCTCAGATTTATAATGGGTGAATATGTATGACCAAAAAAAAACAGAAACAACATTAACATTCATCCACTAGTCCAAGAAATGAAAAACAAAGAAACTGCAAAAGGTGAGAAATTACAGGATTGGCAGGGGAATTTTGATGCTTTATCTTCATGAAACAGAATTGCAGAGGCTTCACTTCAGCTCACGCCACTTTCAACAAATCAGGAAGCCCAATAAATCATGCCGAAGAAATTAGTTTGGATAACACATTCCATGCACTATTTTCAAAAAATGCAAGTGGACATCGACACATTTATGGGAAATCTCAGAGTAATGGAAAAAAGTGTGTGTGTGTGTGTGTGTGTGTGTGAGAGAGAGAGAGAGAGAGAGAGAGAGAATTACCATTTCTTGAATTTGATACATTGAATATGAGCAATCTTGTGCCACTCTTCACCCTTCCCCTTTATGCATCTTTCCCAGAGAAGGGGACAAGACTCTATAGTCAAAGATTGTAAACTGGTGAGGCATTGAATAGCTTTCAGTGAGGGCAATCTCGTCAGATTCTTGCAACAGTGGAGCGTCAACGATTGGGGGGATGAGAAGTTGCCCAGCCACTCTGGCAGAGCTTCCAACCCATCGAAAGAGTAAATTTCCAACTCTCTCAAGGCATTGAAGTCCTGAAGTTGATCAGGCAGGTACTTGAACTTTGGCGAACCCCATAAACTTAAAGACTCCAGAAGTTCAACACTTTTGGTGGGCCAAGGGAAATACTCAAGCTCCTCAGAGAATTTACCTATCTCCAACATTTTGAGGCTGGTCAAGCAAAGAAACCCATCCTCCCATGAACTTGCCCATTTTGGACAACCTCCGATCGTCAGATTTTGAAGGGTTGTGAGGCTGCGTAATTCATCCGGATCAGCCATCTCTAGATATGGACACCAAACTATCTCTAATGTTACAAGGGTTGGTTTTAGCAGCCCCTTTGGCAAACATCTCAACTTACCGCACCTCTGAATCAAAAGTTTTTGAAGAGACATTAGGCCGTTGAATAATCCTGCTTCTGT
Organism: Gaultheria prostrata; assembly: GCA_036023075.1. NCBI lineage: Eukaryota > Viridiplantae > Streptophyta > Magnoliopsida > Ericales > Ericaceae > Gaultheria > Gaultheria prostrata. The sequence goes on from JAXBDA010005234.1 coordinate 20,704, forward strand.
TTCTTCAATTATGGACGTCAGGTTAGAACAATCACATATTTCAAAGCTATCAAGTGACAATAGGTTTAGCAGCCGATTTGAAAAATAATACAGCTCATTCAACCCCTTTACTTTCAGATTTCTTAAGGATCTACTGCTTTTTTCCAGCAAATCTTCCAAGAAAATAGCAGTATATTTGGAATCCGGATCTACCCCTATGGTGGTCAAGGAGAGCCTGGAGTTCGTTTCAAAATCCCCATAGGAAGCATCCACCGATAAAATAGCTAAATTCCTATTGAATAACATATAATCTGGTATCGTTATCAACTGAGGGCAATTCCAGATATGTAACCTCTCAAGACAAGGAAAGAACTTCTTCGTACTCGAGGAAGCAACGGGCAATGATGATACATTGGGATTGGGTAGAGAATTCAGGTTACAGCAATCACATATCTCTAACCTTGCAAGTGATGCCAGATTTAGCAGCTGATTTGGGAAATAACGCAGCTCATTCAACCCCTTTATTTTCAAATCTCTTAGGGATTTGCTCTTTTTTTCCAGAAAATTTTCCAAGAAAAAAGAGATACTTTCCAAATCCGGATCCACCACTATGCTGGTCACGAAGGGGCTATACCTAATTTCAAAGTTACCATAGGAAGCATCCACCGATAAACTAGATACATCCCAAGTGGATAACAAACGACCTAGAATGGTTAGCAGTTGAGGGCAATTCTTGATATATAAATTCTCAAGATAAGGAAAGACCTTCATAGTCGTAGCATCAACTGGCAATGATGATACGTCAAACCATGCTTCAAGCTTCCACATATTTGAAAAATTGATTTTTCTCAATGCCGGAAATAGTCCTCCTCCTTCTGCCCCACTAGTACTACTATGACTACTATCATGGGCAACGCATTCATCCAATCCATAGAAATCCGGACCAATACACTTCAGATTATGCAATCCATCCATTTCAATAATTTCAAGATTTGGAAAGTGTCCAAGTGGTGGAATTGCTATCAACTGATGGCAATTACGGATACATAGCTTCTCGAGACAAGGAAAGAACTCTTTTGTACTCATGGTACCAGCGGGTGATGATGATATGTCTGACCATTCTTCAAGGCCAAGCATATTGGACAAAGTGAGTATTCTCAATGCTGGAAATACTCCTCCTCCGGCCCCACTACTGCAACCACTACTACTATAGTCAACGCCTTCATCCAGTCCATAGAACTCGGGACCAATACGCTTTAGAGTATCCAATCCATCCATTTCAACAACTTTAAGATGAGGAAGGTTTCCAAGTGCTGGGACTTGTTCACATAGTCTGCAGTATCGTAGTACGATCTTCACCAAATTTTGAAGCAACCAGGTATCTCCACTCCTCATCCATGATGCAAATCTTCGTCCTCCGAAATTTTCTACCATTAATCCCCTTAAACTGCTGTGAGGTTTGAGTCCTTCCAACACATCCTCATGGTTAACATCAGCATTTCCAAAGTCCCCATCCCAATGAAACCCCATCTCAACAATGCCTGATTTTCCTAGCATTTGAGCCTGTTCTGCTTCTTTCTTGTCCTTCACGTGTTGGAGATCGTACACGTGTAATCTGCCTCTTAGCTTGGTTAAACTTCCCAACTCTTCAATTTTATGGCCCTTATCCTTACTCACAACAAAGAATGGTAGCGTCTGCAAAGAAGTCAAATGCCCTACCATCTTCGGCATCACTTTCCTATTTTTTTCTGTATCAGCAATACATAAATGTCTCAAACTGACAAGCTTATGCAACTCTTTTGGAATCATTTTCAAATTCGCAGATGGGGACAACCTCAACGTCTGCAAATTATAGAGACTGGTGATCGTATTAGGCAGTTTTTCAATTTGAGTTTTTGAGAAGTGAAGATACCTCAAATGTTTAAACCTACGCAAGGGACTTTGTAGCACTTCTGCATCATCTTTCAAACTGAGGGCACGTACACATTTGATTTCTTTAGTGTTTCGGGGAAAATATCCAGTGAAAAATAGTGACCTCAGTTTTCCAACATTTTGTTTTGAAAATTCTATCCTGCTTCCTCTGTCAAGCCACAATGATAGATGTTGAACATCGGGATGGTCCCTCACCTCACTAGCCTCCAAAGTAGTCAAACAATTACCCTTTGAGAGCTCTAGTGTAAGATCATGTACTAGATCATGCATCTTGCAAGTTTCAACATTGTTAAGCTGATCTATTTGAACTTCTTGGAATAAGGAATTGCGTGACAAGACATTGAAATATTCATTACCTACATCTTCCATTTCCAAATTGGTTCCTGAACAAGGCTGAAGATAACCTAGACCCATCCAAAGCTGAATCAACTCATCCTTTATAATGGTTTGATCCTTTGGAAAAATTGAACAATATGTAAAACATTGTTTCAAACATGGAGACGGTAAGTGATCAAAACTAAGCCGTAATACAGATAGAATTCCATCTTCATCGCCAAGTGTTCCCCACATTTTACTCTTCTCGATAGACTCCCACTCGTTTTCATAATGCTTCGAGTACAATAACCCTCCTAATGAGTTTTTCGCTAACGGAACACCCTTACACTTTTCTACCATTCTTTTACCAATACCCACCAAAATTTGAGTTTCTCTTGGTCCTCCATTTGCGAATGCTCTTTTTCTAAACATGTCCCAACAGTCGTCATGCGATAGTTCACTCAAACGATGAGTGTGAGACGGAGATGCTCGCATAACTGATACCACATCCATACTGCGGGTTGTGACTAAAATTTTGCTTCCTTTGGAACCACCTATACTGAGCAAACACGTTCTCATGGATTCCCATTTTTTTTCATTTGTGTTCCACACATCATCTAGTGTAAGAAGGTATTTTTTCCCAGACAATAACTCTTCAAGCTTTCGCACGATTCCCTCAATGTTCGGTATCTCACATTTCGCTCTAGTAAGAGATTGCACCATCTCATTCAATACCCTTACGTCTCTAAAATCATCAGAGACACAAATCCACATTCTCTGATCGAAATTGTCCATAACCTCATCGGCTTTGTAAACAAGCTGAGCAATGGTAGTCTTACCAAGACCACCCATTCCTACAATTGCAACGACCGGTAAATCCTCTCCTGCACCAGACCCCATTACCAACATCTTTTTCACTAACTCAACATCTTCTTTCCTTCCGACAATTTTCGAATCATCAACAAAAGGGTGAGTCAGCCTCCACTCAGTAGGCTCGACAATAGTACTAGCACTCGAGATCTGATCAATTAGCCTAAGACCCATAACATTTCCCCTTTTGCAAATCATGTCTAACAAAGAATCAACACTTTTCACCTTATAAGCAATCCTGGGACGAAATACAAATGAGTTTGAAATTGAAAACAAGTTGCTTACCTTATCCCTCTTTTTTACCTCCAACTTGCTTCTGAGAGATTCGTAAGTTAATTCATCGAACAGGTTCTCTGCATGACATGCAGCGAGTTTGAGATCTTGTAGCCATAATTTGATAACCTCAAATGATATTCTCCGGTTGTTTTCAGCATCACGTAATAGAGCCTGAATCATTGTCAACCTTCTGTGGAGGGAAGTGAGATCGTGGTGGAAATCGAACACTGCGGCTTGGATTTGTTCAGTTGCTAGTGGAATCAAGCTAGTGAGGATTGCCTGAGCAGCTGAGATTAGAGGAGCAACAGACATCTCTTTTCTTTTTTGAAATGAAGTTGAGCTTGGATCAGAGGTAAACGAAATGGAAAGATTGGGAACAAATCTACAGTAACAAAGATGAAAGAAAGAGAAATAAGTTCACTCTGAGAGCAAGTAGAATAAAGTTTTGCTTCCCTTGTTTTGAGAAACAACGCTGCTAGGTACCCGGAAAGAAACTCCCGGATATACCCAAAAACTGTGGGGCCCACCTTCGTGGGACCCACCCAGCAACGAGCTCATCCTTTTTGGGCGCCTTGTTGATAAGGACTAACTACAGGGTTTCTGCCGCAATTAGTCCATAGAAAAGACACGTAAGTTCTCCAATCCTCTTTACACCCGCGTTCCAAAAATACCCCCACATTTTTGAAACGCAATTCAGTTCAGTTTTTCAAAAGAGCGAGCGAGCAAAGGACGGAGAAGCGATTTCTTTGATCGGAGCCTTAAACCACTCTCGTCGTTGCAGTTTTAGTGCTCAACGCCGGCGTCCACTTCGTCTTCGTTGCGATTCACATTTTCGTCGTCGTTGCGATTTACATTTTCGTCGTCGCTGAAATAAGTTGAATCACTGTTCGTAAGTTCTAATCATCACTGTAGTGTTAATTTGTTCAATATTTTGCAACATTATCAACGTTTCTGGTGAAAATATCGATATTTCTCCGTTTTGATGGTATAAGCACTGTTTATCGGTGAGAATTTGCTTTCTGTTCATCGGAGCCCTAGACCGTCGTCGTTGTTGTAGTTTTCGTGCTCAACGCCGGCGTCCACTTCGTCATTGTCGCCATGCAGAATGTTGACTTTTTGTCTTGCAATGTTTCTCGTGAGATAGCGCTATCTCTTCGTCTTGTTTGTATACACACTTTTTATTGGTTGAGATACTGTTATCTCTTCTATTATCTCTC
>JAXBDA010005235.1:0-11564 GCA_036023075.1 Gaultheria prostrata
GCCCCCCGCGCGGCAGAAAGGCTTTTTGCCGAGGAAGAGACAGCCCGGCGACAACGCCTCCCCCGCGTCTCCACCGAGCGGCCCACAACCGGCACATCGTGGCCGAGGGTAAAAACGACCCCCACTATCCAGGCCGTCGGCAGCAAGCGACAAATAGCCCGGCCTCTTTCGCCTCCGGGTAGACCTCTCCCTTCGATCACTGGGAGGGGGCGGGACAGCCCGTTATGTGCGGCCGCCTCCTCCCGGTAGGTCCTCCTACCAACGTGGACCCTCTCGGCCCTAAAGTGCCTCGGCAACTACAGATTTCACGGTGATCAGTCACACTCGGTCTTCTCTCCTCAAAACGTTAATGGTGCAATCACTGCAATTGGACACCCCGGAGTTGCCGAAGGCACAACCTCTTTTTCTAAGGAGTAATTTTATTTTTTTTTCAGTACGGAGGAAAATTAGTCTGTGCAATTGAAGCATTCCTCTATCCGGATCCTTGTTTTTCTTATCATATCAATTTACCCCTTTTAAATGTATGAGTTCCTATTTACTTAAGTCACATAACGCATATGTAGGTGCAAGCATGTAAGCGTTTTTTAACAAAATCTCTGAAATAATTAAAATTTATAAATGTGAGGATTGAGAGCGTGAATTTAAAAGGATGCGACGACCATTTGAAATCCGACTGTTCCACGCATTACTGGGTGAGAATAAGCGTGAATGATCATCTCTGGAATATACCTACGGGGTCCAACTGTTAAAGTTTTTAAATCAATCCATACGTCACAGCTTTATCCCATTCCCAATAATTTTTTCTTTTTTCTTTTTTCTTTCTTCAAAACAAGCGAATACCAAGCACTGGTGCCACGAACCCACGTCCCCACAATGAACACGAGACACGCGTCGATCGACAAATAACGTGTCAGTCATCCACCACGTGTCTCGCTGATTCAATCGCCACTCCTCTCTGAGAAGCTGGCAACATCATGCATTTTTAAAAAACCATTTCACCCGTCTCTCTCCTCTCTCTCTCTCTCTCTCTCTCTCTCTCTATTTAAAAACTGAATTTTGCTATTGTTCTGCATACCATCTCAATCTGCAACATATACACACAAGAAAAGAAAAAAGCGTTTTACATTTCGAATATGGACTCGCAAATCGCACGTCAGGACGGTCTCGATTACGACCAAAACAAGCCCTCAGGTGAGATTAATTATTACTATCTCCGTTTAAGTTTCTGTTTTGCATGAATTGTCTCCTCTGTTTTGGTGTTTGTTTACGGAGGTTAATTTTTGGATATATTTGTTTCAGCAGGTATGGAAGGGCAAGAAGATAATCAAGAGGGGAAGACATCAGTGCTGTTGAAGAAGGTGAAGGCGAAGGCGAAGAAGATAAAGAACGCGCTTAAGAAGAAAGACGGTAACGATGATCAGGATAACAATCAGAATGATGAAGGTCGCGAGGAGGAGGAGGAATATGATGATGATGAAATGGTGGAGGACTCGGAAGCCCATGACTCCGTCCCAAGTATGTCCCTTTTACAGTTTTACCTACACTCCTTATTACGTTTTGAGGCTTTTGTTTTTTTTTTTTTCTTTTCTTTTCTTTTGTTGTTTTCTTGTATTTTCGGACCGGTAACATTCTTTTTAGTCAATTAATATACGTTTTCTCGGTGTTAAAAATATATATATGGGTTGACTAACACACAATAATACTCCCAACATTTAGTTGGGCGGATAAGCTTATATAGTTGTAATTTTTAAAAATATTATTACTATATGTATAAGAAAATTTTGAAACTTTGATAGAGCAGTCGCTCAGCCTAGCTAACCCGCCCGTCCTAGACTACATGATTGGTTGACTGTCATTCCAATTCCACTCAGTTTCGAAACGCAAATCTTGAGGAACCGATGAGATGAGAGTGGTACAAATGGGCCGCGGGGCACACTTAAGGGTCTTGTACAAATGATTCGAATTGTTCAACAATTATAAAAATGGGTACCTTGGATCAATTAGGTGCAAAGCATTTTTTTTAGCTGATTTCTCGCGAGGTCACCGAAAAAGTATTTTAAAATGCGGTTAGGTCATTCGTGCAGGACCCGCGAGTGGCGGCCCGGCCCCCTGTCGGTATCTATAGTGGGGTTGGTTTAAAAAAAAAAACTCTGCTTTTCCAAAAAAACAAGTTATTCTGAAGTTATTTCCGTATGATTTTTGCACGCAATTATCAAACAGGTGTTTCCCTTTTGGTAACTTCACATCCTGACGAAATATTAAAGGTGAAGTTGAATTAAGTGAATCATTTCTCAAGACAGTAAATTTGCAATATTAGTATGTGGGATTTTTTTAGTTATCCGTCTAGATATTTTAGATTAATTGTTTGTCTCGCGAGAGAAATCGACTGATTATAAAATTACGAACTAGAGTTGAATAAAATTCATAAAAGATAAACAAACAAAAAAGGAAGTTTCTCGAATTTTTTTCTCTTACTTTTTCTATTTTAGTCGTTAAAGTGAATTGTTATGTTGGAACAGATAAGGTGAATGGTTACGTTGACAAAATTAAATAAAACTTTCACAAAAAGATTTTAAAAAAAACAGGTTTAACATTAATTTTTACCAACTCCTATGAGAAATTTGCGTGGCAGAGGGCATCACCGTGTCATCATACGATGGCACCCTACCGGCACACCGTTTCTGTTAGTGAGTTTGTGGCAAAACTTTTATACAAATCATTTTTCATTAATATTGTTGGCAAATCAGTTTCGTTTATGATTGATTAAAATTTGGCTCTATGACCTTGAATGTGTTGCAGTGTACGAGTCTCCGGCAGTTACGAACACCGCGGCAGGGCAAAAACCCGGCGGCAAAATGGAAAAACCAACGGTTGCAGGGGAGGATCGGTACGACTCCAAGTACCCAGACCCACAAACAAGGCCATTTTCACAATGGCAGGATGAGGATATAGGGAAATACGGGGGTAGTACTGGAAGGTCAACCGCCGTGGGGGTGGCTGATGTGCACGTGCCGGATAACAGAGACGGTTCATTTTCTTCTTCTGGGACTTTTGGGACCCCTGGTTCTGAATCCGCTGCGAATTTTGTCCATGGGGAAGGGGCCGGTCACACCGGCCAACGTCCGAAGATCAGCATGGAAACACCAACGGGCATGGAGGAGGATCCTCATGCGCTTAAGGACCGGTCTGAAGTGTCTAATTATCAGAGGAAGGTCACTGATCCAACTGGCGCAGGTAAGACGGACTAGTACATTTTATGGCTTTGTTACTTCGTTGATGTTGCAACAACTTGGAGGAAGTTATATATAACTACACGCGTGTAGTGAACTCCCTCGGCTGTTTGATCGCCAGTAATAAGCACTCTAGCTGTTTTCTCGATACGAAGCATCGTATAAAAAAGGAAAAGTATAGGATTACAATTTTCGGACATAACTCCACTCCATGACACAAGTACACAACTGTATCTGGAACCATTCGATATGTATGGACCCACGTGCATTGCTCTGGATGCAATTGTGTTCATAGATGTGTTTTGATAAAGTGTTCCCACAATTGCTCAATGGGAAATTAGGAAATTTTGTAGTCTCAAATTCTCCGTTCTCAAATTTTTATGTTACCATGAAACTGTAAAACGTTCTTCTGTCTCTTTCCTATTTCAAAGATGTTGATTGCTCTTTCCCCTGTTCTAATTTCATACTGCTTTTGATGTTACTCTGAACAGGCGGCGAGGAAGCCGGGATCTCTGGAATCCTCCACTCTTTCAACAAAATGAACGTCTACGACGAACCCGAATCGAAACCGAAATCCGAAGAGGCACCTGGATTGTACACAGGAAGCCACGATCAGTTCTCACCAGAACCAATTCCACCGCAATCCACCATGAACCCCAATGATACTGAAGACGTGCCCCTCGATAACGTTACCAAGCTACCATCGAACCAAAGCGGCTACACCGAGAAGCTCTCATATGCTACTTCTGCAATAGCTGATAAGGCAATTGCAGCTAAAAATGTGGTTGCTTCGAAGCTTGGTTATGGCGGTAACCAAGATCAGACTGCAGCATCAGAAAGTACGCAAGGAGGTGAAGAGATTGGAAAATCGGGAACGACGGGAGAGTATGGGCAAAAGATTGTTGCCACCGTGACAGAGAAGCTTGCACCCGTGTATGAGAAGGTTTCCAATGCAGGGAGTTCAGTGGTGACGCCCGTGTACGAGAAGGTTTCCAGTGTTGGAGCACCCGTGTACCAGAAGGTTTCGAGTGTTGGAGCACCCGTGTACGAGAAGGTTTCCAATGTTGGGAGTTCAGTGGTGACACCCGTGTACAAGAAGGTTTCCAATGTCGGGAGTTCAGTGGTGTCAAAGGTGCGTGGAACGGGGACGGGACAGGAGGGAGGAGTTGAAGGGCAGGACCAAGGGGTGTCGGTGAAGGAGTATTTGGCTGAGAAGTTAAGGCCGGGCGAGGAAGACAAGGCGCTTTCTGAGGTGATATCGGAGACTTTGTATAGGCGAAAACAAGGAGGGGAGGGCGAGGAGGGAGAGAATCAGAAGCCGGTGGGGATAGTGACCGAGTCGGAAGAAGTGAGGGAGAGATTGGGAAGCGACGAGGATCCGAATAGGGAGATGACGGAAACTGAATCTAAGATTGCTGGTAATGTGAGTGCTACTGGGAAAGGCATGGTGGAAAGTGTTAAGGGTACGGTTACTTCATGGTTTTCAAGGGGTGGAGATCAAAAGCAGGTTTCTGAAGCATCCCCTGGCAACACACATGGTAATTATCCGTGGCTCCTACGTTTCTAAATTTTTTTGTTAGATTTTCAAAAAATAAATCACGAATCGTAAGGCATAATCGTGGGAGGGGATTTTTGGGGGACACGAAATCCCTTTACCATGATTCCTGCGTACGGAATAGGTTTCATGTTTAATTTTGCTCTCACCTTCGCTCCGAATCTCATATATTATTGATATAGTTTTTATTCTTTCAGTAATGTTCTATTGTTGTTTAATTTCTGCTGTTTAAAAGAGTCGTTAATCAGTCAACATGTGTGTCTGTTTTGTGTTTTGCATTCGCAGGTGAAGGAGAACGATTCTCGAGTTCCACTGGTGAAGCAGCAGCAGCCGGTTACGGCGAAAATGGCGTTGCAGAGCGAAGACTCCAGGAATCAAGCAACTAATTTTAAGCAAAGCCAAGCTCTGTTTCCTCTTTTGTGTATTTATTTTCTGTGTTGTATGTCTGGGAGTATTTGATATTGGAGTAATGTTGTATTTTGGTGTGTCGCTGTATAATTATGACCTTCGAATAATTTGAATTTCCATTTTCTTTTACGTTTTCAGGCCCTTCTAAATCGTGATTTCGTTATTGCATTTGTGAATTTGATGTCACGTCACGATATTCATGCGTTAAACCTACTAACAATAGCTTAAAAAATAAGTACTACTACCCAAGGTGAGCTCCAAGCCTAAAATGATCAAACGACCATTTAAGATGAAACTTTTTCTGTGCACGGAAATTTTTTGGGTACGGTATGGGTATTATGGGACTGAGCTTATGTGGTACCCGAACATTGTATCCAGGCCGTTGAAAAGTGAATTGGAATGCTCAGATCGAAACCCTCTCTCTTCTCCTCTCTCTCTCTCTCCCCTTTCCCCTCTATAATCCGAATCATCTAAAACCGACCCAAATCGCGCACTCCGGTACCACGTGAGCTTAGCACTGACAAATTGCTCCCGCATTACAATTATCATAGAATATTCTATTTAGTACTCCCTCCGTTCCAAAATAACAGTCCATTACGAAAAGTCATGTCATTTTTCAAATCAAAAAATAAAATACTTCCGTGTATTATTTTTCAAATTTTTTTGCACCGAATTAAAGTACTTGTCGAGTACTTTAATTCGGTGTGAAAAAATTCAAAAAATGAGACACAGAAGTACTTCATTTTCTGATTTGAAAAATGACAAGAGAAAGAAAATGGGACTATTATTTAGGAACGGAAGAAGTATTAGGTTTCTAAATTCTTCAGAGCTTAAACTACTTATTATTCTCTCTGTCTCAAAAGTTAGTCCGCTACAAAAAAAAAAAATTGTATTTTTAAAATAAAAATATATATGTATTTTGTTCTTAGTTTTTGAAAAAGGTGAAGGCATTGGAGGTAGTGGTTGTGGAGGTTGGGTTTTTTTTTTTTCATTTTTTTTTTTGGATTTAGTTCTGTCTCAGTGGACAATTGGTACTGGCCACTTTTTGTATATCATCAAAAGTTAGGGCTGTGGAGTTAGTCTTGTGGCGGGGCCATTACTACGTGGCACGCCTAGTAGCACGACACATGGGGGTATGGTTTGGGGTGTGCCTATGGGGTGACCAGTGTGAAGCTGCCTCAAGATATTTTCTCTCTAGATATTTTTTCTGAACTCTTACACCTTGTTTGAAAGAATTTTTGAGAGCCGGTTTTCAAAACCCTTGAAAACCTTTGTTGAAAATCCAAATGGAATTTTGAGAACCAGTTCTCAAAACCCTTCAAAAAATAAAAGGGCAGAAAACTTACCGGTTTTCAAAACTTGTTTTTTTCTAAGTGAATTTCAAACTTCATAATATTTATGAGCTCAAATCAAATTAAATTCATGACCTTTTAAAGTTAACGAAAAAAGAGCTTATACCAAAAAATTATTTTTCTATACATTGTTAAATACTACTATTTAATATTGGACCCCACACCAAAATGTTTAATACATAGTTAAATATTTAATATTGGACCCCACCACAAAATAATGTCATGCTTACCCCAAAGTGTGTTGATTCTATGGACCACACACCATTTCAACCAATCAGGGTAATGATTTTGTTCACCCCATTAGGTGAAGGAGAACAAATTTGCACTCCAGAAAAGTTGAGGTGAGTAGGAGAGAGAAAGAAAGTGACGAAGAGAGAGAGAAAAGTCAAGGAGAGCAAAAGAGAGGGTGAGAGGGGACGGAGGAGAGAGAGAGGCCACGTGTCAGGAGTTGGGTGGGTGTAAGCATGGGTGTAAAGGGCAGGGTATATATTTGGTGTGAGAGGTGACGTGGAGCAGCTTACCGACGTGGCCTCATCTTGTCCGTATTCACTGTCGGCAGAGAGTCTAGGACATTATCAGCCATTGAACATTATCCACCCGACAGCTATGACTAGTGCCAGCCCACGAGATGCCAAATGGCATGACCGAATGGAAAGTACTAATATAGTAGTACGAAGGATAATGTTCCGAGGGTCTTGCTAACGGATGTACAATTGCGAACGTTAAAAGTATAAAAAAGTATATTTATTGGATCTCATTTGTACTATAAAATACACATGTACTTTGAAATACACTTAAAAAATAATTTAAAGTACAAGTGGGACCCACAAATATATCTTTTTGTACCCTTAACGGGTGCAACGCCCGTTAGCATTTCCCACGTTCCAAAAGGACGCGGGGTTGCTGCTTTGCACATGCTGCACAACAGCTGCTGTGCACAATCACAGCCGTCCACAAGGGTTTTCAACAGTTCGGAATAAAAACAAACTGTTCGCGCGAACAGTCTTATCTTGTGTTTAAAATCTAGATTGTCCATCCAAGCAATGGACGGTCTGGATTATGCACAACGGCAACCCCGCGTCCTCGCCAAAGCGTTGATTTGATCATCTGAACTCGGCTAGGATACCAATGAGGTGATAGCCTAGTTGATCAAAGTGGGTGGTATAAAATTTATCTTGTGCATGAACCTCCCAGACTCGAATCCCTCCAATGTCGTTACTAGAACTTGTGTGAATTTGCAGGGAGGACCTTTGGCCAACAAATCGCCTAGGTGATGCTGTGGCGATGGCCTGTCTTATTGGGATAGTAGCTATGGCTACATTTCACAGTGGGCCGGGAATCCCAATAGTCACGCCCATAGAGGTTGCTACGCTGATCGCCCTTTCCCATTATTTTTCCGGGTTCAAAAAAAAAAAAAAAAACCTAGGCTAGGATCTTTCTTTCTCCTAAAGATATTTGTAGTGTTAAACAAAAAAAAAGATATTTGTAGTAAGCGTCACGAAGAACCTTATTCTATGTCGATCGACATACTATACTATATAAGACGTGTCGGTCATCCACCACGTGTCTCGCTGATATTTGTCAAGATATTGTAATTACAAGATGTCGGGTGCTTTGGAAAAAAAAAAGCATAAACCAGTTTTTTGGTTTATTGATTTTGTTTTTATTCAAAATTTTTTTATAAATGTTAGTTTTGTGTCAAATTTTTGTGGTTTATCAGTTTCTCTCGAGTCGAGACGAGACGAATCTACAAAGTATAAAATTATGATCAAAACTAATTTTTTTTTAATAAAGTAAAAAATATATGGTTTATTGGATTAATTTTGGTTTTATTAAAAAAAATTTAAATTTTACTATAATTTCATACTTTTTAGATTCCTCTCATCGAGACGAACCAATAAACCTCCAAAAATCGATACAAAACTAATAAATACAATTTTTTTTTGAATAAAGACAAAATGAATAAATCAGAAAACCAATATTTGTTTTTTTTTTTGCCAAAGTTGGCAAAATCGTGCAATTTCCCATCTCCCTCCTCTCGCGCTATTTATAAGCTGAAATTTCCTACTGCTCTGCATATACTCTCAATCTGCAACATTTTCTACACAAACAAGAAAAAAAAGCTTTTTGCATTTCGAATATGGACTACTCGAAAATCCCACGTCAGGACGATCAAAACAACCCCTCCGGTGAGAATAGTTCTCTCCGTTCAAGTTTCGGTTTTGCATGATTTGTCTCCTCTGTTTTGATGTATGTTTACGGAGGTTAATTTTTGGATATACTCCGTATTTGTTTCATGCAGGTATGGAAGGGCAAGAAGATATTCAACCGGGGAAGAGATCTGTATTTATGAAGAAGGTGAAGGCGAAGGCGATGAAGATAAAGAACGCGATGAAGAAGAAAGATGGTAACGTCGATCAGGATATCAACAATCAGAATGATGATGAAACCGTGGAGGGTCACGAGGAGGAGGAGGAGGAGGAGGAGGTATATTATGATGATGAAACGGTGGAAGAAGACTCACAAGTCCATGACGACTCCGTCCCAAGTATGATCATCCTCTTAACTACTCCACTAATTATAGTATTCCGTTCAGTAATCTACCAGTCTAGATTATCTTACATGTAGGGTAAGCATCTAATGTTTATGGTAACTAGGGCTGCAAACGAGCCCAATTGAGCCGAACTTTAGAATTTTCAAGTTCGTTCATTGAGTTTTTAAATGAACTCGAGAAACTCAAGCTCGAACTCACTAAAAATTTGACAAGTCGATCTCGAGCCGAGCTTACCTAGGTTTGATTTGAACTCGAACATGTTCACGAGCCTTAACGAGTCAAAAATACTATATATTTATGCTCTCATACATGTCTAAAACTGTAAATAAATTTTTATTTTGTACATAAAAAAACTCATACATATATAAAATTATAAAAATATATTGAAATTTTAAGTTTGTTGTACTTTTAAAAGTTTTATATACATATAAGATGTAAAATTTTCATTATGAACATATAAAAGTTCTTACATGTTCGTGTGAAATTTTTACGAAATATATGTATACTCTAGGTTCGCGAGCCCAACCGGGCGCCGAATATCGTCGAGTTCAAGTTCAGCTCGTTTATGAAACGAGCCTAAAATTGGGGTCCAGGTCCGGCTCGTTTGGTAGACGAGTTGAACTCGAACGAGCCCTTACCGAATCGAGCCCGAATAGTTCGTGAACGGCTTGGTTCATTTGCACTTTTGCAGCCCTAACAGTAACACTTGAATTCTGGACATTTGAAAACAGTTTTGGACGATTCAAATTGGGGACTACTACGTGTAGGTGTAGTGTCTTTGGGTACTATTGGAACTCCGTTTCCGGCATTCCACTCTGTTTCAAAATTTCAAGTTATTCTGAATTTATTTCCGTTATCAAGCAGATGTTTCCCTTTTGGTAACTTCACACATCCTAAAGATATAGTATTAAGGTGAATTTGAATTTAATTAATCATTTCTGAAGACAGTAAGTTTGTAATTTTAGCATGTGGAATTTTTTTTTCAGTTATCCGCCCAAATATTTGAGATTAATTGTTCGTCTCGCGAGAGAAATCGACTGATTATAAAATTATGAATTAGAGTTGAATAAAACTCTGAAAAGATGAAACAAAAAAAAGGAAGTTTATTGAATCAACCGGCATACCGGGTCTGTTGATGAGTTTGGAATTCTAGAAAGTGACATTCTGGTAGTGCCAAAACTTATATAGTATTGCATAAAAAAACTTGTATATTTGATATTATGATTTGCCTTTTCAATTACATTTTTTTTTTCTTTTTTAAAATTGATTTTCAATAACATTGTTGGTAAATCAGTTTCGTTCATGATTGATTAAAATGAGGCTCTAAGACCTTGAATGTGTTGCAGTGCATGAGTCTCCGGCAGTTACGAACACCGCGGCAGGGCAGAACGCCGGCGACAAATTGGAAACACCAGCGGTTGCAGGGGAGGATCGGTACGACCCCAAGTACCCAGACCCACAAACAAGGCCATTTTCGCAAGGTCAGGATGAGGATATAGGGAAATATGGGGGCAGTAATGGAAGCTCAGCTGCCATGGGGGTGGCTGATGTGCACGTGCCGGAGAAACGAGACAGTTTATTTTCTCCTCCTGGGACTTTTGGAACCCCTGGTTCTGAATCCGCTGAGAATTTTGTCCATGGGGAAGAGGCCTGTCACACCGGGCAACGTCCGAACATCAGCGTGGAACCCGTTGCCGGGCAACGTCCGAA
The DNA here is from genome assembly GCA_036023075.1 of Gaultheria prostrata. NCBI lineage: Eukaryota > Viridiplantae > Streptophyta > Magnoliopsida > Ericales > Ericaceae > Gaultheria > Gaultheria prostrata. The sequence continues at coordinate 10,810 of JAXBDA010005235.1, forward strand.
GATCAGCATGGAACCACCAACGGGCATGGAGGAGGATCCTCCTGCACCTAAAGACCAACCTGAAGTGTCTAATTATCAGAGCAAAGTTGCTGATCCTACTGGCGCTGGTAAGACTATACTTTGTGGCTTTAAGAATGATAAACTTCATCCGAATTGTTATAGCGCACACAACTATATCTAGATTTGTCCTATGTATGTGGATCAACGTGCATCGAACCGCTCTGGATGTAAGTTGTGTCTAGAGTTTTGTCTTCCCATTGGTCAAAGGTTTGCGTTGCCCCAATGATTAAGGTGAGTGCTAGGCTTTGTGGGTAGTCTTCAAAGTCTGATTCCCTTATAGGGTGAGTAAGTGAGGAGCTATGGTATGGCGAGCTAGCTCACAGGTTTGGGTCACCAAAAAAATAAAAAAATTCACCTGCAGCAATTTAATCATCAAATCATAAAATCTTTTGTTAGATAATTTAACTTGTTGGATTTGTTTAAAATTTTGTAACAAAACCTTTTTCTCTGTCTCTTCCCCTGTTCTAAATTCAAACTGTTTGATGTTACTCCGAACAGTCGGCGAGGAAGCCGGGATCACTGGAATGGTCCACTCTTTCAACAAAATGAATGTCGACGACGAGCCAGAATCAAAATCGAAATCCGAAGAGGCACCTGAATTGTACACAGGAAGCCAGGATCAGTTCTCACAAGAACCAATTCCACCGCAATCCACCATCAACCCCAAGGATACCGAAGACGTACCCCTCGATAAC